>VZTB01004788.1:252317-338075 GCA_013397245.1 Thryothorus ludovicianus | reverse complement strand
GTGACCCTTCCCTGCCTCCTCCTCCTCGCTCGCCAACTTTCCTGTCCCTCTCGCCTGTTTCTCATCTCTCCACGGATTTTCATGGGTTTGTGTGGTTTCTTCTCCTGGGTGTTTGTTTTTTGTTTTTGTTTTTTTTTTTGTATTTTCGGCTCTGCCGTTGCCCCTCTCGCCTCTTCCCAGCCCTCTCGCACTCGCTTCTGTCCTTTCGCTTCTTCCTTCGCTACTTCCCCGGCTTCCTCCGGCTTTTCCTCTCTCCTGGCATTCCGTCTTTCTCCATTGGGCATCGCGTGGAAAAGTAAGGGATATTTCTCGGTGTCCTTGAGGAAGGGAATTCAAAACCTACTTTTCTTACACAGGGAAATCTTTGTAGTAGTTTTCTTTCCACTTCTCTTCCTGTCACCGGAAAGAAAATCAAACCTATTTTTCTCCTTGTCCTTTTTTCCCTTTTTGCTACATGGACTGTTTGTTTTGGTTTTTATTCTTCTCCCCCTTCTCCGGGCAGCGACTGTTTCATGATTAATCCCTTTTATTCCTGTCCCAACCCCTCCCTCTCTCTTTTTCTTCCCCAGTAAGAAGAAAGATTAGAAGAAAATGTGTTTTACCAGCAGGGAATGCATGAGACTTTTCGTTTTTGTTGTTTTTTTTTGTTTTTTTTTTCCTCGTGGGGTACTATTGATGAGAGAAGCTTAAGCAAATACAGTACGGTAGGACAATACAGAGGCATGAACTTTAAAGGGTAAGGAAATGGATTCTCCTGCTTGGTTTCTCCGGCTCTGAAGTGGCGTTGGCCGGGTCTGCTCCGGGGTGCAGTTTGGGGTTGTGCTAGTCCGGTGTGTGCCAGCCTGTTTTCTGTCCAGCAGAACGGTGATTTAAATGCAGTCCTAAACTGCACTTCAGTGTTGCTCGTGGGTTTCGTCAGTCTGGAAAATCAGGAGGCGGGGGAAGGTTACAGATTTCGGTGACCCCTTTGGAATTACACCTGTCACGCCTCCCATCCCCGGGCTGCAGGTGTGTCGGAGGTTCACACATTTAACAAAATCGCTGGCAGCTGCTCGCATCCCTGGCAAAAAGTGCGGTCGGGATTTGAGGAAGTCTGGTTCGGACCTTGTGAGTTTCTGCCTCAGCCCTAGTCAGTATCACACGCTGAAATGGAGTGTTTGCAGTGGAGAGTGAGCAAATCGATTGCCTAATGATTTCTGCAAAGACACCTGTTTAAGGGCTTTCAGGCTCCCGGCTAATTGTGTTTGGGAGCGGTGCGGTTGTGTTAAGTGCTGTAAAAGTAAAGGGCTCTGTCTTTTTCAGTAGAGAATATGTAGCTTGTGAATAAGCTGTGAACTCTTTTGATTGGAGGTGGTTCTTCTTCCTTTCTATCTCTCTTCATAGATGCCGTTCCAAAAGTCCAAAACACCGTGTGGCTGAACTGCGAATAAAATCAGCCTTACTTTTTTTCCATTTTCTTTGAAGAAGAGAAAAAAATTTAATTTCGGATTAACTTTTTTTTTTTATGATATCTCCTTGGAAAGTAGACTAGAGGTGAAATTGGAAGTACTTCTCTGAGTCTTAGAGCAAAAAATTTCTTTGATATGGAATGAATTGCTGAGGGAACTGAAATGACTGATTGGGATTCATTGTTGTGTGTCCTTTAGGACAACTGAGAGATAGAGGTGGTTCACTTCTTACAGTTAAGTAATCTCTCCATCCTTTCCACCTTGGCGAGCCCAGCAGAATTTGATCCGTTGTTTGAATTAATCTTGGTTTTAATCTTTCGTGGAGATGAAAAAATTTGGCATAGTGGGAAATAGGAGGAGAAAAATACCAAGTCATATTTAGCAAGAAGTGTAAGTCTTTCAAAACTGCCTCGAACTGTTACTGGAAACGCCGGCAACAATTCTGAAGAGCCAAATTAAGTTGATTAATATAACTTCTTAAAATCTGTTTGAGGGAAGCTCTGGAAAGGAATTAAGGAGATTGAGTTGCTGAAAGTGCAGAGCTGAGCACTGGGGGTGGTGGGTTCTGTTCCTGCTTCTGCCATCGCAGGGCAGTGTGACCTCCTGCCTGCGCCTCCTGAGATTGCCCTGATTCTCTCAAGGGCTTTTACACATGATTTTTGAGAATAATCGCTTGAAAATGTTCAGATGTGGTTTTGATTGCTGATCAGGTGGCAGTTTGGCTCATGCTAATACTCATTCTTGGAAAGTTGTAGGAATCTTGAGCATCATCGTTTATTTTGAGCAACACTGCATTTTTACATTGCTGTAAAGGTTTCGAGACTGGGGTTATTTTTATCCCCTGAATATCTCTGACAATATCAACGCGTGCTTTTTCTATGGTCACTTAAGTCTGCCTCTAGCTGAATATGAAGGATAGCATTGACCTATCCAGGAAGAAACTGTTAAATTGAATTACAGGGTGGAAAACTGTCCTGTGGGGACTGGACTGAGGACCCCCCTCGGCGTGATGCTTGCTGTTCCTGGTAATTTTATTTTGTGAAGTCTGTAATTATGAACTTAGCTTAGTCCACCAGTGTGTTTGCTTTCTAATTTTAGGCTTCTTGCTTGGGTTTTTAAGTCTTTAAGACTTCTATCTTGACATTAAATGTAAATGTTTTATAGTTTTCTGGGACTTTTTTGAAAGCCTGGGTTTTCCTGTAATTTTTTTCATGGTGAGAATGGGACTTTACAGTGTCATGAGATTTGTTGCAATCCCAGTGCAAGCCTTCCTTTAACATTTGACACTGGGATACTTTGTAAATGCGAGGCTCTAACCTGTTGCTTGTCTCCAGTGAGAATGAGACTCCGTTCTGTAGAAAGTTGTTATCAGGCAAGTATAGGTCTGTTTGTGTGTATGTATGTGTTGTGTGTGTAACTTGCTGTCCTCCTGCATGTGTGCATTGCCAGCTGAATCTGGACAGTGAATCTGGTTTCAAATTCAGTTTCATTATTCCTCCTACCCTTCCCATTTCCCTTCAAAGCATGTGGTGATCTCACGCCTTTGCAGGAGTGGTTTTCCTGGCTGATAAGGGGATCCTCATGGTGTTTTCTCCCTTGGCTGTTCTGAGGGCTGTATGTTATCTCTCTCTGTGCTGATAAAGTGTGGGGAGGGGGTTGGCTGCTCTGTGTGTGCCGAGCGGTGCCATCCCGCTCCGTCTCTCTCCAGTTTGTCACCCGTGAAGTTGAGATCACAGAACTTGTCCTGCTTGGGAAAGGAAGGTGAGTTGGAGCTGTAGATACAGGGGTTTGTCACATCTGCCAGAGGAACTGCTGACTACTTTGGGTTGTTACTTCACTCAGATCTCTGCAAGCATCTGGTCATCTTTGTGATGACATAAATAAGGAGAGTGTTCATGTATCCGAGGGGACTCCAGGAGACAGGAACTGTGAGCTTTCAGATGGCAGGCGCTTGAGAAATCCGCTTAGTTCACCTTGCTGCTTTTGAGTCCCTCCTTAAGGAGGGAGGAATCTGTTTACTTTCTTGTTGTGCTTGGAAAATGGGCTCACCCACAACAAAAGACCCTGTAAAGCTTGCTGTAGTGCAGGATTATTGCACAAAAGCATCTTGCTGTGCAGTGCTGTGGCTGCGCTCGGTGTTGTATGATAACACATGTTTCTCAGCTGTTGTTGATTCCTCAGTGGCACAGACTTCAAAGGAATGTGCTGAAAGAGAGCTGCAGCCAGGGAAAAACGGGGTTTGTTCCAATGGCCTGTACCATCCATCTGTTTAAATACTCTGCTGAACTGTTCCAGAGTGTTCAGGCATCCAGTTAGGACTGACAGGCAATTACAGCTGGGAGTAGAGCCTGCTGCAACGAGACCACCTAGGGGAGGCTTAAGTGCTACCTCCCTTCTGTGGGTCAGAGCCCCCCTGCCCTCCCAGCCCGCCAGGAGAGATAAGGCTCCTCATTTGGGGTATCTTTCAACATGACATTGTCTAATTCCTAATGCTGTTGAGGATTTATTTATTTTTACTCTCCATGCTATCTTTAGCACAAGAAGGGAAGAATAGTAATGAGGACGGACGGTCATCTCTGTAGTCGGCTCTGTGTGGGCAGCAAGCTAGAGTTGTAATTTAAATGAGTAAATATTTATAAAAAGAGAATTCTTTTTTGTTTATTTTTTTCATATGTATAGGATAGTTCACAGAAAGTGATCTGTTGATCACTTCTGTCTCCAAAGGTAATGGTGTACTTTACTGGATTAATTTTAGCTCCAAAACATGAGCTGTAAAGTTACATTGCAGCCCATTATGTTGTGCTCTTTCAAATTGATTTTGGGGAAACACTTCACAACTTCATCCAGGGTAACTAAAAAAACTCCAGTGTACTGCATCATAATGCAGGAAGATGCTGCAAATTCCAAATATTATAAGTTATGTTCTTACTTAAATTCCAGTATCGGAGTCTGCTGTGCAAGACACGTCTACACCTATCATTGCCAATTGAATCTTCATATCATGGCCTGTGTGTTCTATAGTCCCAGACAGTGGAACTCAGAAGAAATATTAGCAAAGAGGCTACAAGTAATCTGTGGATAACCTGTGAAGATCCCTGAAGTTTTTCTATGTGGGACTGACATTGATTTTGAGGATTGTAACGAGTACTGTAGATAGATCAATGTGTCTTTCAGCTAAGAGGGTTTAACCTTCTCTGTTAATGGAAAATGCTCATGCAGATGCGCTAAGAGGATATTTGAGCTTGGAAAAGTTGTGAGGCACTCCCGGATTTGTTTTTCACCTGCAAGCAAGCAGCACAGCTTTAAAGGTGAGCTTGAATGTTGTCCTCTGCTGTGGTATTGCTCCCTCCTTAGTAGTGTGATGTGACATCTATGCCTTTGAGAGGAGAGTTCTTTCTCCCCATGTTGGCATTCGTGATGGTTTCATGGTATTTTGAAACGTCAGATTTTAATGCCTTACTACCCCTTTGAGCGTAAAGGGGAGGGAACCTTCTAATGCAACTGACTTCCAGCTTCTGCCCTTGCTCCAGGCTTGACATTGTAGTTTGAATTTATTTACTTGCTTTGAAAGCTGTACTCGGTGTAACCTTGAGTTTTACTTCCCTCACTGCAACAGTACCTGATGTGTTTCCAGCTTGTATCTTTCTGTGCCTCTGCATTGTCCAGTTTTAAACTGGCCAGGCTGCTGGTGCTTTCTTTGTGTTGTGTTCTCCCCAGCAATCTTCCGAGCTGGAACTTCCTTTTGCTTCAAGTGAACTGGAAGTGTTTTGCTAAAATACTTTTGGACTCCTGAAGTGTTTGTCAATGTTTCCAAGCTGTTGTTAGAAAGGAGTTTGGAGTTTCCAGAAGAACATTTGCAAACTTTAGGATTTATTGTCAGTCAGCAGTTTTGTGAGCATGGATAAAGAGAGGCAGTAGTTCCACTGGGCAGCCAGATGTTTTGCATCTCTGCTGAAGTGGGCAGACAGTGTGGCTTTAGGGGTTGAAGGGTCTGCTGTTCTTGTCATAGGGCTGTTTGGGCATCTTCAGCAGATCAGATCTGCTTTCTCTCCTCTCCCCTCTGCTCCCTCCTGCCACACCTGTGCTCATGGTGGTTACCTCCTTCTGAGTAAAATGGGATTATTGAGAACAAAGCATAATTTGTTGATTTCTTAAAGGTAGATATTTGCTTGTCAGTCTGTGTTTCTTAAAAACTAAGCTTGAAGCCATATAAAGCTTTTAAGCTGCATGTATCTTGACAATTAGTGAATTCATGGCAATTATCCAGTAGATTAATACTAACGTTGATTCTGACTACTGTGGCATTAAGTGAACTTTATAAAGAAATCAGTTTTCCTTGAAAACAGAGGAGAGAACACTCATTGATGCAAATCCCCCAGTTCCATATTAAATTGCACCTTTTTTAGGCTCTTCGGCTCTTGTAAAATCTGTGTCTGTCCTTGTCTTCTTCTATGTGACATATGGGGGAAAGTTAAAAGGAACTCATCAGTGGCTGCACATGTCAGAATGTTCCTGGAGAAGAAAGTAGGAAGATGCCACAGCTGATAACATTTAGAAGTCGATATTGGGAATCAAGAGAGCAAATGCTTAAATGTGCCCTTGCAGCTGTATATGGCAATATTAACTAGCAGTATACCTAGAATAATAATTCCCATCCAGAGAGAAACATATGACAGTAGTTGAATGCTCTTTGCTCTTGTCCTTGCCTACCAGGAAGCGATTGTGGTGGTTTTTTTGGTTTGTTTTTTTTTTTTTTTTTTTTTTTTGAGAGCTTGTCCTGGGCTTCATCCGTGCCTCCAAGTCAACCCAAGCATTTGCACTGTTTTCATTGGGAGCAAGGACTGAAACTTCGAACAAGCTGAGTTGGAGACTTTGTATTCCCACAGTGGAAGTGGCACAGAGGAGCACAGGACTAACAAAGAACAGTCACACTGAATACAATGCAGTGTTTTCATGCAGTTAATGGGATTGGAATTGGTAACCCGATACTCCAAAGAGATAACAAAGGCTGTTTAGCATACAAGGGAACATACTTTTTTTTCTTTTTTTTTTTTAAGGAGTTGGTGGAGTGTAGCAGAATCTTTTGTCAGAACTCATTCTAGTGAACATGTTCTGGCAGAAAATGACTGAATTAGACAGAGTTTATGAAATACTCTGAATAGAAAAGGTATTTTCTTTTTTACTACCAGTGTTCTTTTGCTGCAGTTCTTGTATTTTTTAGCACTTTACGTTCTTCCTGTATGTCCTGTGAACTTAACCTTGTTTCAAACTGAAATATACCATAAATTCAAAGTATTTGGGCTTTTCTTCTTCTGAGAATGGAAGAGGAGAGCAAAAAAAAAAAGAAGAAATGTGCCAAATTGTCATAACAATTTGAGTACCCTGCTGTTCCCTTATTTCCCAGAGACAGACCAGAAAACAACCAGCTTGATACAGAGCACAGCAGTGCTGCTTGGGGTTAAGCTGTCCTGTGTGACACCACAGAGAGCTCTCTTTTGATGTAGTGAGGATGGACATCTGTGATGGTGATCAGCTGTAAGAAAACCCAGTCCGACCTCATAACTCAAGAATTAAGATAATATTCTAGTTTAGGCCTGCTGCTTGCCTCCTTTGTGGTTTTAGTGAATCAAAGGAACTTGCAGTGTATGTGAACAAGATTGGAAGATAAGAGGCACATAGCTTCAGGAGGTGGTGTGTGCTACAGGAGGAGAGCTGGGTGTGAGTTTGCTGTTGGCAAGTTCTGTATGCCATGGTTTGGTCATTTTTCTGAGGCAGAAATTGAGTGAAGAGGCTCACCTTGCTTAGGTAGGGTGCAAGAGAGCTGGGCTCCTGCCAGCAGCCAGCAATTACAATTTAAAAAATACTCTGATGGTGGGTTTAGTTTTACTTAAACTCTTAGCTGCCAGAAGGGGATTGGGGTCTATTAGGAGTTGCTGATTTTCTGTCTGTAACTCATTGCAAAGCTCCTCAGTGGCCCTGCTCAGCATCTTGGGCTTGTGGAAGATGTCTCTGCCCATGGCAGGGGGTTGGAATGAGATGGTCTTTTAAGTCTCTTCCAACCCAGAGCATTCTGTGGTTCCATGATTCTGTGTTGGATTTGCAGTGTGCCTTCTGAGATGTGGGGCTCCTTCCCAGGCCTTGCTGCTCTCCTGCTGCCATTCTTGTGGCAGTTCCCATTAGTGACTCGTTCTTGGGCTCCCTGTGTGTCCCTGCTGGTGCTGCCACCCCTTTCTGCCCTGCCACCAAGCTTCCTCAAGACTTCCTGGTACTCTTTCCAGGTACTCTTCTAGTTGCAGCACAGCATTTTCTTTTGGAGGGGAGGGAAAGACACCAGCACTTTCCCTTCACATCTCCCAGCCACGGAGCATTCCTCCAGTTCCTCTGCTGCTGAGCTGTTTGGAGCAGAGCAGGGAGAACACTTGCTTTGCTGTTTCCTTGTCCAGGATTTGGGTTTAACTTGCATGAAGCACCTGTCCTGTTGTGATCCTGACATCCTGTCAGTGCTCATTTCCCCTGCTCCTTCAGAGACAGCTTTTTGTTGCTGGCAGATCTCTGCCTTAGCCTTCTAGTGAAACTCAACAAGAAGTTTTCTAGAATTCTTCCCCTCTCTCCCTCTCTTTGTCCTTCACTGACCTCTAACCACATTTTTATCTTTCTTGACAAGATGCTTAGTTTCATTTATCAGCTGCTTTTCCCTTCATTCTTTAGCTTTGATTATTTTTCCAGGAGCTGCTAAGAAACATTAACCATTACAGATGTGCAGAACAGTCAAATACAGTCACATTCCTTAGTGTTTTGGCTTTTTATTGTACTCTAATACTGTGCCTGTGGCAGGTAAATATTTTTTATGTACAGTACTCGTTGTGACAAAAATATCCATCTTTAGCACAGGGTAAGGAACTACAGTTGCCTGTATTTTCATATTAAAATATACCAATATTACCAGCTGCAAGGGCCCTGTGTTTCCCTCCCTGAGCATAAATTACTGTAGTAAGTTCTGACTTTCTTTAGTCATTAACATTTTCTGAATTTGTATTTACACACTGTAAGATACAAATGTAACATAAAAAGAAGGAAATGACAATTACACTGTCCTGTCTTAGTCTTGTGGCTTCCTAAGTGCTTGACAAATGCTCTGTCATCTATAGAAAAAGATTCTTCTAAAAATCTTAAATATTACCTCAACTTTTGTAAAAATGTTTTCTTTAATTGTGGATAGCAGAACAGAGGATGACTGGATTTATTTAAATATATGCTGCAAGGGTATTTCTTTCCTATTTTGCTGTGTCCTTCATGCTTGTCATTGTAAGTGTATACGCAAAAGCCAAAATAATTGGAAATCTATATGCTTCCAGAGCATAGTTTACTTTAATAGATCCTTTAATGATCTCTGGACAAACTGTATTTTATTTCAAAAGACCTCCATTATCCTCAGCTTGACCAGTATGAATGAGAATAGCATTCAATGTATACACCGTTTTTAAGAATACCCTTCTTTTTCTTGCTGACACGGACATAAAGCATGTGGTAGGGTGAAGACAGTTCTGTAATGGAGTAGAAAATTAAACAAGAGGGAAGAAGAGGGAATGGCTTCAAGTTTATAGAGAGGAAGTTTAGATTGGATATTAGGAAGAAATTCTTTCCTGTGAGGGTCATAAGGCACTGAAAGAGATTGCCCAGAGAAGCTCTGGATGCCCCATCCCTGGAAGTGTTCAAGGATCTCATGAAAAAAATTGGTCTCTTGTGGTGATGTCACAATGTGTAGCTGTAATGTTGAGCCTCTTCATTGCTGGGATTTCAAGTACAGGGCAGAAGGGAATCTCTGGTCTGATTTTAATATTGGCAGGGGGAGCTGAGTTGCTTCATTCAGAGTTCAAACCTTAGTACAAGATTACAGGGTGAACTTCCTTTGGACATTTGACCACAGTTTCAGTTTTCCTGAAAAAAAAATCAAAGGTATGGCTACTAGATGAATAATTAATTAGACCTTAAATCAGCAGTTGGTAGGTGCATGTCCCATCCTCAGTGGGTGAGATTGTTGGCATTCCCGGGATAATGTCCCTGTAATGAAGTCCAGCTCTGGAACAGGTTCCTGATTAACTTGTTCAGCAACATGACGGCCTCTGTTGCACCCTGAATCACTCCTCAGCCAGGCTGGAGTGGCAAAGGCACAGATGTAGAGTGGTGGTGGCCAAACAGTGCCACCTGCAAGCCACCCAGAGAGTCACCGGAGCCATGTGTGCTGTGGCTGTCACATAACCAAGGGGAAGTGCCTGTGGAAGATGTTAAGCTGATTTACCTGGCACCTTGAGGATAACAGCAGGCACGTAGCTGGGGTACAGCTTCTCTGCTGGCAAGAAGGTCAGGCAGAGGGAAATGTAACCAGGGTGTTCTTATGGAATACTGAACTTTTTAAGGGACAAGTATCAAGGAAAGGTTCATCTTTTTGTGAGAGGAACTGACTGGAAAAGTCAGATTGATTACAAGGTAATTGGAGGAAGCCATGAATTGTTACTGTACCTTGTTGATTCCAGGAGCTGGGAAGGGTGTAAACTGTAACCCAGCAGCTGGTACACAGATACTGTGTGGCAAATAAACCACTGGTTATTCTTACATCTTTTCTAGCAGCTTCTACTTCAGTTTTCCTGCAGTATAGTAACTCTTACACCAGTGCTCCAGTGCTGTTTGAGCATACAGAGCTTTCTGCAGGAGTTCTTTAGATGGGAGTTCAAAATAATCCTGCTGTATAACCACTGTTTTCATTTTGCTCTCTGTTGTGTTCTTCTTCCTGGCTTCCTGACTCCTGCAATGTTTTAATAGAGTCAGTCGTGTGCTTGTTGAACTAGGAAAAGGGAAAGCACTGTAATGCTCCAACATGGATCTTTTCTACTACAGCTGACATTCAAGTAAGACATTAAAGCCAAGGCAAATCTTGAGTAGTTTGACTTGGTTCATTTTCATAGTATTGTTTGAAAAATATGTGGGTTTTTCATAGGATTTCCTGCAGTGGATTTATTCCTGATGTTAAGAATTAATACAGACCTTTGAAAGAGATCACAAAGTGAAGAATCAATATTAGTTTAGAAGCTTTGACTGGTTTGATTTTTTCTTTTCTAAAATTCATACTGTAGCAAATTGATGAGAGTATCCTTTGAGAAATTCTTTACCACCAGTTCTATTAAAAAGAATTCTAGGTTCTATTTTGCTGTGCTGGGCCCATCATCAGGGTGTCTGACTGGTTGCCTTGTGCTTCTTGGCACTCTTGAGGTGCAAATGGTGTGTGTTCCTCTATTCACACTGAACCCTGTGGATGTGTTCAGAGATGTTCTTTCTGTGCTTTATTCACATGACTTCATTTCATTGAAGCAAAGGCCAAATGTCCTGAAATTCGTAACAATATTGTTTTTTCTCCTAGTATCTATTTGCTCTTAGGGAAATTTCAGATTTGTTTTTTCTTTTCCATTAACATTTACCAGACGTGGGTTTTATTTGAAAAAGGAAGGGGGAAAAAGCTTAGAAGTATGGATTTATGCAGACCTGTAAAAATGTGTTGCTTTGTCAGTTCATGCTATTAAAAACATAATATATGTATGTTTTATTTGAAAAAGGAAGATGTAAGGATGGTCTTACACTCATTTAGTAAATGTTGAAGCATTGGAAACGTGTAGAGAGTGAGGTAAAGAGCGGGAGCAAGTCAGTTTGAGCTATCATCCCCAAACAAGTGTTTGACACAAATCACTTAGGTAAGTTTGCTTCTATGTTTCTGCTTGTTTGGGTTTGTCTCTGGGAACTGATTTATTTGTGTCATGTCTTGGATGGAGGGGACAGCAAAGCAGTTGTGATGGCTGATAGTGAAAACTAGTGTGCAAGCTTACCTACATAGGTTATTTCTATGAAATTCAAGTTGATTGATTCCACCTTGTCCCAGGCTGGGAGAAAACCAGTTGCTTTCTTTGAGCCAACACTGGTTGGCCTCAGAGCTGAGACTCCAACTCCGCCTGCATTGATGTAGTCATTTGTGAGCACAACTTCCTTAAAAATGTATTCAGCATCAATAATAGGGGATACTTCTTGCACTTCATTAAAACTCTTGGAATGCAGTGGGAAACTGGAGTAATTCAGTGGCTCTGAACTTCATTAACTGTAGAAGTATTTAAAGAAAGTGATTTGTCACTGGCTTAGGGCTAGTGGGAGGTCTCTGATCTATGTCATTATTAATGACCATATGTAAAGAAGGCTTTAATTTTCTAGGGAAGCATCTTCATCCTTTGAGTCAGTTTTCAGATCCAGCTGGTGAGAGCAACCTGGTCTAAATGGAGCACTGGCCTTGCTTGGAGCAGGAGGCTGGGCTCCAGCAGCTCCTTCCAGCCTGAAGGGTTCTGGCTTTTGGTTTATTTTCTTTTTCTTTAAGAGGTGTTTGTACCACGCAGCCACTGTCAGCTGTAATGGGATTGCCTTGCTGATAACTGCCAGCAGTTAAGCCAGAGGGGTAAATAAATCCTTCCTTGTAAGTAATTTTTTAAAAAACTCTCTTTTTGCTTATCTTTACAGCACTTCTATTAGATAAATGCAGAACATGTAGGGTTTTCTGGCTGCAGCAGAATCTTTGTTTAAAGAGGTGGAGTAGGGCAAGTTATTATGACCTTCCTCTAAACTGTAGGTAAGTTCTCAGCTTTCCAGGAGCTGGATTTTTATATGGAATCTAATGATTCTGTATTTGAATGCAGCAGACAAACTGTGCTTTAGGGAAACTTGTCACAGATGTATAATATATTGAAATTACCCGTGAATTATTGAGTTGGGGAAAAAAACTGTAAGCATAGAAAATACTAGAGATGATAAAGAAAAGAAGGAAAAAAATCTTTTATCCAAAATGCTTCCTACCAAATACAATGTATGCATTTATGTGATGAGACCTTTCACAAGGGGTTAAAAATACAGATTTTTCTACAGGAATGTTCATGTACATGCTTGAGTAAGGTGATATGGGAAAAAGACATACCTGGTAATGAATCCAGGATTTCAGGGCTGCTTGTTCACACACCAGCTTGCTTTGTGGAGGGAATGGTAGAGTGGGTGTTCCTTTATGTGTCTGGACTTGTGTCACGGAGTAGCCTGGCCCTCCCTGGTGATAACTCTGAGATTTAGAGAGCCATCCCACTCTGGACCCAGCAGCACAAATCAGGCTTTCAGCTGCAAGCTTTGAAGTGGGAGCAGAAGAAGAGATTTTTAATGAAGTTGAAGGGGGATAAGTGATTAATATCACTTCAGTAGGTGCTACATCACTAGAATTTTTTCTTGGAATGAAATCCTTGATCAAACCATTCTGCTGTCTCTTTATGTGTTGAGTGAAAGGGTCTCCCTTTGGTTAAATTACTGTCATATAATTTTTATATAGTTGATGTTGAGTAGCTGGCTTGATGTACCTTTTTCACAAAAATCTGATTTTCTTCCCTTCAGTTAAATGAGTTTTTAATTTTCTGGTAAAGCAGTGTTAAAACATACTATGAAAAAGGGACAAATTAATTAACTTTTCATTGTTTTTTACTTCTAGATGAAGTAATCTTGAAGGCAATGATAGATGGAATAGAGATAAATCAAACTTTGCAGGCATAAGGAAATTCACTGAATGGTCACAGGTGCAAAAACAGTAAGCAACTACAGCATCAGTTCTTAGAAATTTGGCAAGTACCTGAATGTCACAGCATGTGTTTACTTATTTATGTAAAGGCACCTGAATTGCAAAATCTTGAGTTTCTTAATTTAAAAACTAGTAAATCAAAAGTTCATGTAATAGAACTTACACCATGAGTTGGGGGAGATTAAAAGGGAGATGTCAGGAGAGTGCTGTAGTCTGGCATCATCTGCTGCTTGTTTAGTCATGTGCATCAATAGTTATCTACCCTAATGATAGCTTCTGTTTTCTAAATCAAGATTAGATAGAAATTTGGAGTCACTGTGGTATCTCAGGTGGTTTCTTGAGATTTATTTTGGTATCTCTTCCTTCCTGGTTTTGATAAAATGTGAGACTTGATTTAGCTTCTTGCTGGCTTGTCTTGGAAGCTTATGGTTTAGCTCCTTAGTTTATTTACTAAAAAGTGATTATCTGTTGGAATTTGAGCACGGGGCTCTGCATATGCACATATTGCACTGATTCTGCAGCCAGTGGCCCTGTGCCAGCTGGGGTGGGCAGAGCTGGAACTGAGCCACTGCTAAACACCTCTGCAGTCACAATCATCTGTGCCATGGGAAGCTGCTGTGCAGTGAGCACAGGGGGCTGTCTGCAGGAGCAACACATAATTTGAATTGGATTTTAAGTCCTTTTTTCGGAGAAAATAGATGGGAATAGGAGGGTTAATTGTAGTAAAGGCTATGTCTGTTGGGATGTGGAGCTGCAACTTTAGAGTTGAAATAAACCCTGTGGTGTTTGGGTGCTGCCAGCCTTACACCGAGGCACAGGCTCATGGCCAGAGCTGTTGTAAAAGCAGTTGTAGCAGCTCTTGTAAGCAGATCCTGGAGGTCACTGAAGTGGCAGCCTGGGACTGGTAAGCCCTAATTACTGTCCACGTGTGGGACTAGGAGCTGCTGGGTCTTGGAGAGCCTCCTGCAGTGGATCAGCTGCAAACTGTAGTATTGATGATTCTGTGTGGAAATGCACTGGTATTGCTGGGAGCTTTTTTTGGTTTTCATAGGTGGTGTTTGAAGATCTGGGAACCCTGAGCTTGTGATGTGTTTCTGTAGCTTGCTTTAGCCAACTTTCAGCCATTTGTGTTGGTAGGCTGCTGAAATAAATGGCTTTTTGATGATGTGATTCTTGTAAAGGGATCAATTGATTAAAGTGTTTGTTAAAAGTTCACCGGTCAAGCAACAACACTTTTAAATCCTGTCTTCTTTTGATGAGACTTTAAATAGCAGAGCAACTGTGTACTTGCATCTATCTTTTTGAAAGGGGAAAAAGAAACTTCCATATTTTCACAGTAATTCTTGAAAAATTCCTATTGTTGCCCATGCAGCTTTTTATAACTGCGTATTTTCATGTGAGAATTTTGCATTTCCTTTGCAGTGACAATTTACAGTGAAGTAGCATGTTTATTTTTGGCAATCTTCTCAAAAGAATCCAGATTAAGATCTTTGACCTACAGCTGTTGTAAATGCAAGTCTTTTTGTTCTAAAGCCTTGCAAAGTTGTTCCCTTTTTGTGTTCATTGATTAAAATGTGTGCTGGGTTGGCCTGAGTTCCTCTTGGTAATTGGGTAAAATGAAACCCTAGAATAGATAAAAAAATCAACACCACGTCTTCCTTTTGGGGAAAGCTGATTATTATTTTGATGGACTCGTGTTGCCTGTTGTGGGCGTATATATGTATATATTTGTGTGTTTTAGCCTCAAGACCCCTTAGATTGACACTGCACTTCACCAGGTCTGCCTCAATGTTACAGAACAGATGGTTAATTCAAAACCAAGAGTATTAAAGCTGAGTAGCTAAATCTGATCTCCTAAAAACGAGGTTGCCAAAACAAGCTGCTGTATTTGATGTAGCTGCTGAATGGTCTTTTATTTGCTACAAAGGCAAACCTGAGTCCAATGCTTAAATGCAAAGAGGTTGGTCATTTCCAAATTTTTTCAGCTTTCAGTTTGCCTCTGAGCCTGTAACTTGAAGCAGGAAGTTGCTTATATGTTGTAGGGGTTCTGGAAGACAAAAAGGCTCGTTTCAAATCCATTGTTTTTTCTGGGCTTATCGCTGTGGTCCCGGGTTTTTGGAGTAACAAAGACAAATTACAGCAGTGGAATGAGGTTGATGTCTGTTTTTCTTGTGCTGTGATTTGCTTTTTTCTTCTGTTTAGGTGGTCAGTGAAATGAGAAGAAAAGGGTGAATTGTTAGAAGAAAGAATTTGCCTGTAAAGCGGTAATCCTTTCTGTGCTTGTCAGCAAATAGGATAGATAATTTGAGACAGGTGTTGTGCTAGAAGAAACCTTTAAATGTGGAGTCCAACCTGCACACCACAGATCCTGATTATCTCTGGACAGGGCCTAATAAATATGTACTGATACAAAAGGGATTAAAGTGTTTATTTCCTGCATTTACCTTGTTGGGATTATTTCTTAGGGACGCCATTTCACACTAACATACTTTGCTGTTCTCAGATGAAACACGAGCAGGCTGATGCTCTCTATCTCAGTTCTTGGGAGTTTAAATACAATTCTTATGTGAGCTGCTGAAAGTCATAGTCACTTTTCAGGAATCTCTGACCTTGCAATCCATTTTCCTGTGGTGGATTCATCTTAAAAAGAGTGCTGTATGTGACTTTTGGGAGGTTGTTTTTCACTTATATGATGCTGTAAGATGGGCTCTTACATTTTTAGGACTACTTTATTTTGAATGATAAGGCATGGCATCTAAGTAGTGTGATCGTTGTATAAAAGTTGGAGACAGCAACCAAGTTATTTGTGTATGCTTCTGCCTTGATAAATGCTCTAAAGTTTTTTTTTAAAAAAAAATCAGGCTTCCAAATATTTATTTGTTTTTGCTGCTTCTTTTAATGTTTAAAAGGAAAGGTGTCAGGCAAATGGGTACAAACTGAATCTTTCCTTCTTTGTTTTACACCACAAATTTTGTGGGTAGAATTGCACTTGCTGTGTAAGCATCTGAAATTTTGCATTTTTTTGGGGTAGGCCACTATTTGCCATAGAGAGGATATTGCTTTACTTGGTTGCATATTTAAATTCAAGTCTCATTTCCATGGGACTTTTGAGCTTTTCTTAAAAAAATGAGTTTTTTTAAGTCCTTTGTAAATTCTACTTCTTCTCATTGGCCTGAACACTTTTATTTCAGGGATTTTGCCAGCTCTCTTGATGCCATCAGCCACATCCTCAGGCTTCTGGAGGTGATGCTCTTAGGAGGAGAGTTCGTTTGAAATCTGTTTTGCTGATCTGTGGGTTTAGGCATGGGTTAGGTGTTTACATCTCAACTTGAAATGTCCCCTTCAGTCTTGGTGAAAGAAGTGCAGGAAGCAGAGAAGCCTTGGCAAAGCATGGAGAAAGCACCACATTGGGGAAGAAGTTGGCAGAGGCACTGAAGTGTCTGAGAGCAGATGGAGTGTTGTCATCAGCTGCAAAATCAATGTAAATACTTCCAGAAAATTACTCTTCCTCTGCTCTTGCCAAACAGAAGGAACAGGAGCCATGAAAACCATTGGCAAATTGCTTTAGCTGCCAGTGAGCACCCTTGCAGTTGGAATTCTCCCTTGCAGCACTGGGCAGGCGCTGCTGCAGGAGCCTCTGCATTACTGGTGATGAAATATACTTTTATACCTTCCTTTTATTACTCTTGCCTGAAGATTTACAGTTGGGAAATCTCACAATTCTGTTACTGTGTAGTTCTGTTGGGACATATCAACAGTAAACATGAGAATTTTGTTGCTGATGGTGCTGTGTGGCACCATTTTCTGTTGTGGGTGGTTGTGTGTGGGGCTGTACAGCAGCTATTTCATGTGTATCAGCATCAGGTACCTGGGCACCCGCCTGTCCTCCCAGATGCACAGTTTGGGGATGCTGTTGTGTTTGTAAATGTGTCTGCCTGGCTGCTGCTGAGTTGGTGGCTCGGGTGCCTGGATTAGAAGGGGCTGGCAACCTCTAAATGAAAATGGGGAGTCACAAGGCAGGATGAGTTACTGGATCACAAATGTGTGTGGAATTTGTGCCTCTCTTGATCCCTTATTACCCAGGAAAATGAATGTTGAAGTAGAGTGTGGAAGATGGAGAGTGTTGGGTTTTAAATTCTGAAATCCCTGTTTGTACTGATCCAGATTCCATTTCCATGGAAACTGGAAGTTTAGTACTCTCACTTGTCAACTTCAGCTTCTGGCTGGCTTTGGGGAGACTGAAATTGTTCACTTACACTAAACCTTGCAGAACTGAGAGTCATGTCAGGATATTAGCACCACATATTTTCTGGAGACTGAGAAGTTATAATTACTTTGTGCATTTTTTTTGTTCTGAGAGACGCTTAACTTCAGCTGCTTACGGATCAGAAATCTGAATGTTCAGAGCCTGTGCCATGATATCTAGTAGTGGAATTGTCATGTCCATAATGTATAAGATCATAGTTTCTGGTGGGGATGGTTTCTTCATTGCTCGTGTGGTTTTGCAGGTGCTGCAGCAAGCCAAATTTGTTTAATTAGTTGACTGCAGTAGTGCACACATCCTTGCTGTGCACACATCATTTGCAGCAACAACTTCACCCCTAAAGACATCATCAATCCACACTCTTTCAAGCGACCCTGGGGCTCATCATGAAGATTTTCTGAGTTCTGTTGCTGCCCTTGGCAGCAAAACAGAGACGCCAGGCCAGAGCTGGCTGTTGTTTGTGCTGACAGAAGGGCTCTGCCAGGCCTGGGAGGGAAGCAGTGGAAAGCTGAACTTTCTGGGAGAAGCCCTAAAGGAGCTGGTGGCTCTTCCTGCCTCTGAGTGGAATGGAATTGGTGAGATTGTGGAGACTCTAAAGAATGTACCACTATGATGTGGAGCTGAGAGCACACACCTGCAGTCCTTTGGTCAGTCAATAAGTGTGCAAGGTAACTTTTCTGCTCTTGAAGCTTGGCTGGTGAAGTGAAACCCTTGCTAATGATTTAGAAATACTTTTATCAGTGTTCCACTTGGACTTATGCTTTGGGAGAGTTATAATCACTGTAACTGCTGTTTGAAAGCAAGTATTCTTTATGGCTTGGCATTCCTGTGTTTCTGTTTAATGTGCAAGAGCATGCCACAGTAACAGTGCATTGAGTGTGAAAGGAACCAGTGTTATGTTAGAGGCTTTTCACTTTTTTCTTGGTGTAGAATAGTAGTATAAAAGTAGTGCAGTAGTTCCTTTGTGGGCTGTTAACTCTGTATGTTGGGTGCCAATCCTGCACGTAGCTTCACCAGAAACACTGATGCCAGTTCAGCTTTCAACAGGTGCATTAAACTTCAAATTCTCTTCTCTGGGTCTTAAAACATTCAGCTGTCAGTCAGGGCAGGTGACCTTCTTCCCTGTAGATGCTGTATTCCATGAGCCCAGCTGCCTGTCCTGGATGTGTTTGAGCAGGAACATTGAAGGAGAGAGCTCCTCTCCCTTCTTTTGTGCAGTAATAAGGCAGTTTGAAAGAAGATCATGTCTTTTTGGTAAGTAAATAGGACTGCTTTTAAAACAAAATTAAAAAAACAAAAACAAAAACCCTAAGCTTTCAGCTTTGTAAATAAGTTACAGCAAGGTGGCATTTTGATTTTGAAAAGTGAGTAAGGTGGTTCTGAAGTGGTGCCTGAGATCTTGGAAGAGATGTCTTCCAAACACTTAAGAAAAAAATCGTTTACAGTTAAGAACTTAGATGTAATTTTGTGCATTTTAAGGTTTCTTTTATCTTGCAGAAGTATCAGTTTGATCATTAGTGTATTTTTTCCTGTAAAGATCATGAGGTCAGAAAGATGAGTAGTATCAGGGGTGAAAAGGTAGGATCATTTGATTTGCACATCCTCTTGTGTCATGAGCTGGACTTTGCTGGAGATCCATCTTCCTGCCTGGATTTCTTTAATTTCAGGTGCTTTTTTCAGTGCAGTATGGCACACTTGTTTAAGGGGAGGAATATGCAGCATCACTGCTCTGATGGCCTTGTCTATCTTCAGGTAGAAGGTGCCATTCTAAAATATGGGCAACTCTTCCCTGCTATGGTGGCTGGAATTTGATTGGAATTTGCTAGTATAAACCAGGAGCTGGGAGAAAAATTCAAGTCTCTTTCTTACAGCACACATACAGGGTTATGAGAGGAACAGCCAGAAATTAGCATAATTAAATAATTCTGATGCTACCTGTAAAGCCAAGAAATCTTATTTGTTTGTATTAAGAAATTTGCCTTATGTTTGAAAGGTGTTGCCATAATGATAATTTGGCAATGGTTCTTTTCTCTCTTCCAGCAATCAGTATGTCTAAAAGCTAAAGACAAGTTCCAAAAAGGTACATGTGCAAGATAATAAACCTTTTCTTAGGGAGAACATTCCCAAACTACCTGCAGCTAAATGCAGGAACATCGAGTAATCCAATGGAGCTTCTAATCTTTGAAATGTTACTTGAGGAGGTGCTTTAACATGCAGAAATCCTTTTGTTGTGCTGGTGTTTCTGGTCTTGTACACTAATTTAAATGGAGAAATATGAAAACATGAATGAAACTTCAGCACAGCTTCTCTTCCTGTGTCATGGTTGTTATTTAAAGGATCAACACAGGATATCTGTGTGTCCAGCTGGGCAATTATTCAGCTGCTTGTTTCATGCCTGGTGCTCTGTTCTCCTATAATTACTTGGCTTCTCATCACTTATATAGGTCACAGATTTAAAGAAGAAAATTTTAAAAATTAATAATAATGGAAAAGAGGAGTATTAGTGCATGAAAGCCTTGTGTGATGGAAGTGTAATTATTGACTAGCCCAAAATCCCATGAGATTTTATTCTTTTCACAAGTTGGAGTTATCTTATGTTGTTCTCATTGAAAATGGTTTTCTGTCCATGCTGTTTGATACAGTTAGAGCATAATAGATTATGTTTACCAGGGATTTTGTTACCTAGGCTCTCTTCAGTGTATGTAGATGCCAAGATGCAAACAACTTCACAAATAGAAAAGGCTAAACAATTGTCCACCTTCATGTAATATATGTGGATAATAGACATAAAAATAATCACATATAAAAAAAATAAATAACAAAACCTGTTTTCTGGTGCTAGTAGTCAGTTGTTGATTGCTGCAAGGAGCTCCTTGTCCCACCCAGAATGTTAGAGCTGGTGTTCTCATTCACGTCATTCCTGGACGCTGGTTTGCTCACCAATAGTCACTCTCCTTCCATTATACTCCTTATTTTTAGAAGGCTCAAGGAGTTATGTTGTAATTGAATTACTGTAAAGAGTGTTCTGATCCATTATCTAGCACACGCTCAGTCCTGATCAAGTGGCTTTTAATGGCATTAAAAAATAACCTCATTAGTACTCGGAATATACGTGTTTTTGCCAGAATCATTGTTTAAGGATGGAAAAAACCAGCAGCATGTCATAGTCTTGTGTTGTAACACAGCTGAGTGAAAAGGGAAGCACTCAGGATGCTCTGGGTCACAGACATTTGGCCATTCCATCCATAAAACAGGTATGGGCTTGTACTTGAGTGTAACTGATTTTGCTTTGTGTGAGGGCTTCGTGTGCTGTGCTGTGAGCAAAAGCAGACAAAACCACCTCTCTCATGCCTCTCAAACCCATGGGGATGTTGGTGGGGGCAGATCTGCAGTTACATTTGCTTGCAGAAGAAGATGGTGACTTCTAACTCTTGACTTGGAGGAGATGAAGAGCTCCCCTTGCTGATGACAACACCACCTTGGGTTAAAAAACTAGTTTTGCCTTGTGACTTGGCTCTAAATCTTTTATTTCTAGGGTTTATGTAGACCATAAACCATGCTATAAAAATAGCTTTTGGCCTTTCAACTAATATGCATAAGAAGTCAATTCTGAAGTCTTTAGAATAGTAATTATGGTTGGTTTATGAGCATATGTCTCAAACTGATGGATTTCCCCTGCACCCCTTTATGACAGTGTACACTGTGTATAGTTCCAGGTTTATTTTAGGCAGTATGTACTTAATTAGTGTGGTTGGCTGAACAGAACCAGCCTCTGTGCTCCAAATGATAATTCCTTTTGTAGTCTAAACAGCTATTGGAGATACTGTGTCCTACTTTGATTTTAATGTGAAACATTCTTAGAGCTTAACAGTGGTGTCAAGCCATTGCTTAATCTGTTTTCCTTCACATGGTGTATAAAAATGGGATTTTCCTTTCTGTAACTGCATTGTAACTTGCCTTTTGGGGTGTTTGGTGTCTGTTTTCACATGGTGCAGCCATGCTGGTTCTGTACTTGGATATCCATCTGTTGTAGCACTGAACTGGGTTGCACGTGGGTTACTTCTTCCTGCTGCAAATGAAGACAAAACATTTATTCTTGCCCTTCTTACTGCAACAACAACTAAAACAGTCTGAGTGGTGGTGATCAGATTTTAGGAATTGTTCCCTGTGAGGGTGCTGAGGCCCTGGCACAGGTTGCCCAGAGCTGTGGCTGCCCCTGGATCCCTGGCAGCGTCCAAGGCCAGGCTGGATGGGGCTCTGAGTAAGCTGAGGTGGAGTGGGTTGGAACAAGGTGATTTTTGGGGCCTCTTCCAACCCAAACCACTCTAATTCCTTGATGCAGTGTACTACAGGCACTCCTCTCATGTTTTTCAGGTTTTCAGGTTGGTTTTGGGTGAAGCTTTTTGTAGCTGTGCATTAATGCTGTGACTTTAGAGCACCACCTGTTCTGCTTTATACTTATGAGGAACTTTCTGAACTCTCCATTCAGTCTAATTTTTGCTTCTTTTTGAATAAAAAATGTGCAAGAGAGATTTATTTTCCAAATACACAGCTTTGTTTTGATGAATGAACTTCTAGTCCTAAACAGTGCAATGAAAGTAATTATTTGCATGGGGAAATGATGAGCTGGGTGTGTTTAACCCTTCAGATTTCCCTGTGGGGCTTCCATCTGCACCTCAGACTTCATCTGTGGCAAAACTGCTGCTGTGGGCAAGGGCTTTTCTAGGACAAAGTGTGTTGCAATGTTAAATATTATTGCATTTCAATTATATTTTTGTTTCAGCTATGCAATACTAGCCGATGTAGGATGCACTCTTGCAGTCAATTGACAGGAGTCCTGCCTTTACTGCCTTAGTTATGTAATGCAAACTAATTTCACTTAATGTTGGGTAGGAAACAAGCTTGAAATGGAGTAACTTTTAAGTTGGATTGCTATTGGCTTGCTACACTGGCAGAAATGAAATAATTGTTTGTCTATTAATGGCAAACTATCAAGAAAATGCTGATTCTGATTTTAGTGTGTTTCCAAAACTTATTAAGAACTGCATAACAGCATATTGGGATATTAACATTGCAGCTTTGGTGGCTTTGGAGGCTTCACTCTAAAAACTGATTTTGAATATTTTTTTTGTGTTTCCAAGAATGAAACATAAAGAATATGGGGTTTGTTTTATATGGCAGGCGTTTTTTTATTGTGAATATGATAGCTTGGTGAAATGCCTTACCTGTATGAACTTTTTTTATTATAATGAGTTCTTTTGGAGATGATTGAACCCATGTTTTTGTCTTATACCCATTTCAAAAATACTTTGTGCAGCAAAGAAATAATTTTGTGATGATACCAGGTCACTTTTAGTAACAAACATCTAATAATTATTCTCATATGGGGTATTATGTCCTATGCAGAGTACATGCTTTTTACATCAAAATAATCTCAAGAGCAAGAAGGACAAAAATTATTGGAATAAATAGTAGAGATTTCTCTTTTCAAATAATTTTTAAAAAATTCCTTTCTAAAGTGTAACTGAGGAAAATGAACAACGAGAGTGTCTGGTTGTATTAATGTTGGTGGAGTTTGATAATTTTGTTCCTCTGCTACATATCAAATATAGATAACTCTTGTTACTCCTAATCCTCATCACTGTTGGACATGGCTTTAAAAAATTTAGCTCCCTCCTCTGAAGATCTGGGCTAATTAAACTTTCATTCATTTTCTGAAACGAAAAAGTGATGTTTTACTCTGCTCTTGCCTTCTGCAGAGAAGGTACCACAAGAATTGGTACATCCAGTGCCTGGGAATGTGGCATCCTGGGCTGTTTTGCTGAACATCTGGATTTCCAAAGCCTGTCTCCATCACTTGCAAAGTTGTTCCAGGTTGTATAATGATTGTTTTTTCCTGCTGAACTCCTGCCCTGGCCATTAGTGGCTCTCCCATTTCCCTGAATGAATGCCTGAAGAACAGAGTTTCTACCACCAGCGCAGTGGGGTGAGGAGATCTTAATTCCTGATGCAGCACGTTCTCCTTGTGCTGTGTAGAGTCTTTGGAAGGTTTGGTTCATGGTGTGGCTGTGTTTGGGATTTTTTTAATTTATGTGTGTGGGTCAGCTATTAGATTTTTCTGTCAGTTTTAGCAGGCTGCTGCTTGTGGTCGGGGAGGGCTTCTCCTGAAAGTGCTGATAGGAGACTGTGATAAGCAGTGAGTGAGTCACGCTGGATTCCTGTGTAGCACGGCCGTGAAAGCCTTGCCTTGCCTCCTTTCATGTTGGTTTTTCTCCTTGTTCCTGAATGCCTCCGTGAATATTTGAAAAATCTGATGGAATGCTTTGCCAGCCACATTGTTGTAGTCCTTTTGCCAGAATTACTAACATTACATATAGAATTATTTTAAAGCTGCTTACCTGGCCTCTACTTCTCTTTTCCTTGGTGCATTCCAGACCTGGACTAACTCAAAGAACAAGGAGCTACAGTTTTCCTCAAAGAAATTTGGCAAAGGAAAGTAGAACTAACCTAAAACTAGGAGATTTTGGGAGCAGGGTGGGTAATTTTGGTAAGAAGTTATAAGTGCTTCTGCCTGGCACTGTTACCCCATTGCTCTGTGTTTTCTTTAGCACAGAGCATCCACAGGGCAAGTCAAGATTACACTCATAACCAGTTTGTAGATTGTTGTTTTGTTTATAGAACTCCAGAAGTTAGTTAATTAGCAGCAGTTTCTGTTGGAAACTGATATTGGAAATACAGAGAAGTCTCAGCACAGGGAGTTGGTGCTGTGGCAGAGAACCATTCTGCACTATAGAATTATTTAGCTGTAATCGATCGGGTGAAAAATGAATTATTTTTTGAGCTTCTGTCAGCAAAGAGGATTCTCAATCATTGCAGCTGAATTTAATATTGTGTGCAACTGATGTATTGTGTTATAAAGAGTGCTGTAGGTTGATACTTTTTTATGAAGCTGAATAAAATTTTCATTGCTGTAGATGTGTCTCTTTCAGATAAAGAGATTGCTTGAACTTAGATGTTGTCCAGTGATTATAAACAGCAATGTCTAGTAAAAATGTTTGAATTCGGCTTCCAATTCAAAAAATTAAGATGTTGTACTGAGAAGTGGCCTGTTTTCTCATCATAAAGTGGGATTTTCACGTAGTGTTTGGCTAATCTTAGAAACTATGTAAACGTACTCTAAAGCTTTTGGTAGTTTTAATGCATAACTATGTTAAGTCAACTGAGTTGGTGTGTTCTTAATGTAATACTTAAGGATTATTATTAATAACTGAGTGTTCTTTGAGGGGTTTTTTCACAAAGCATTCATTTAAAGAGTAAGCTGTGCAGATTTCACTTGATGCAACAAGAAAGCACACAATGGAATACAAATGCAGACATTCTGGTGATATTTGTTTCTGCCCAGTGGAATTTTAGGTGCCTATATGGCGTTTCCATGAACAAATACTTGCCTGCTTAAGGGCATCATTGAGGCACTTGGAGGTAATTACTGGTTTGTGCTGGTTTCCTTGGAGGTAGAATTGTCTTGTGTCCTTGTGGGGAATTAGCAAAGGGGTGAATGAACCAGGCAGATTCCTGGTCTGTATGTGTCTTGAGTAAATACAGAAAACTTAGTGAGGATTTTCTTGTTCAGCTCCCAGCTATCCTGTCATGGGAATACGTGCTCTCAAGACCTGAGCTTTTTATTCAGGTGGTTTCATCACATGGTATCTTCTGAGCCTTTCATTAAGTGCTATGAAATATAAAGGAGAAAAATACATGTTTTCCTTAAATAATTTTCAGAGAGGCAGAGCTGTCCTGCGGATTTGTGATGGAGTTTGGTCTCTGTTCAAGTCTTGTGCTCACAGTTTGGTTGTTTCTGTGTCTCAGCTGTCTGTTGTTGTGTGCCCACCTGCTGTTTGTATGTAGTAGCAAGAGAGTATTTTTAAATGAGTTGGCATTATACTTTTTGTAGAAAAAAAAGCTGTGCATCTCTTAGCCTCCAAAAGTCTTTAAACATTGTTAGTCTTTGTCATTTTCAAAGAAGGTTAAAACATTCTATTCAGCCTCTCTGTTGTATTTGCAGTTTCAAAAGCTGTTTCATTGATTGTGAGTGTTAGTTTCGGGCAATATTTACACTTTGCTATTGACTGTTTTGTAAGTTCTGTGTGTAGGTGGATTCCATGTGCCCCCAGGGAATAAGCTATCCTAACTAAGGCTTTAATTAGCTGTTTCTTGGTTTTCATTGAAATTCTTGAAATCAAAAGTGTGAGAGCTCATCAGAATTGGTGCAACTTGGATGGGATCTGAATCAGTGTTAATGAAAATAATCTCCAAATCCCAGCACAGGAAGGACAGGGAGCAGCTGGAGAGAGTGCAGAGGAAAGACACCAAAGGGAGCAGAGGGATGGAGCAGCTCTGCTGGGAGGAAAGGCTGAGGGAATTGGGATTGTTCAGCTGGAGAAGGGAAGGCTTTGGGGTGAGCTCACTGTGGCCTTGCAGTGCCTGCAGGGAGCCCACAGGAAAGATGGAGAGAGACTCCTGACAAGGGCCTGGAGTGACAGGAGTGAGGGGCAATGGCTTCACACTGACAGAGGGGAGGTTTAGATGCGATATAAGGAAGAAATTGCTCCCTATGAGGGTGCCCAGAGAAGCTGTGGCTGCTCCTGGATCCCTGGCAGTGTCCAAGGCCAGATGGGGCTCTGAGCACCCTGGGACAGTGGAAGGTGTCCCTGCTCTGGGGCAGGGGCCTGGGATGGGATGATCTTTAGGGTCCTTTGCACTACAGGCCATTCTGTGATACTGTGAATTAAATTTGTAATGCCTTGTAACAAAATGTTTGCAGTTTTGCAAACAGATGTGGAGGAGGAAAATTCTGAAAATTGTGTCTAGATGTAATTGAGAGAAGAGAAGAGCTTTGATAAAAACACGTGGAAAAAATGGTAAAATCATCAAAAGAACTAGACTTACTGTTGTGTATCAGCAGACCAGGACAGCCTGGTTTTTGGCCACTTGGCTTCAGGTCTCCCTTGGCTGAGCAGGACTCTCAAAGGTATCAGTACATCTTTACAACGTGATGGTCTTGTGTGTTTGCAGCTCTTCGGCTTTGAACTGCAGAAGTTTGAACCTCCCACATGTTGCAGTGCATGGGACCTTTTCAAAGGGAATTTGGGGGGTTGGCTGGCCACTGCTCTAAATCAAGAGAAAGACATTTCCACAGCAGTCTGAAAGCAGAGTAACAGACACGATGGGCTTTATTGCTGCTTTTCTCTATCTTGATTCTTTTCCTGTTTTTTGTTTTAATGACAGCAGGATCTCAGTCTCGCTTTTGAACTCTGAAGAAATCTTTCCATTTCATCTGGCTTATGTTGACCACTAAATTTTAGGTAATGAGTCTGACAGTCTCCTACCAAAACCAAGCAAACAAAAAAAAAGTAAATAAGTTACTGGTTGTTCACCTGTAAGGAAGGGTCTTTGAATAAAAGTGTTGGCTTCTGCCTTGGTCTAACTGTGGGGTTAATGTGAGGACTCCATTAGTCAGTCAGGAAAACTTGAAAAAGGATTTCCTGCTTTGAAGCTCTTGTGAAGAAAAAGCTTTGGGGGTATGAAGAGTTTCTCTCATTCTGCTGTTCCAATGCTTGAAGAGTCTGGTTATCTAGAATCACAGGCTGGTTTGGTTTGGAAAGGAGGTTAAAGATCATCTTGGTCTAAACCCCCTGCCACAGGCAAGGATGCCACTAAGCTTTACTATGTTTATTTTCACTTTGCTATACAAGGTATTTTTTAACCAGCCTGTTATCTTCCTTGTTGTATAAACATTTATGTGGTTTCTTTCCTTTTCTTATTTGCCCTAGCAGACTTGAGCAGTCATCTGTTAAAGTAGCTTTTCCTTGTCTCCTGTCCCGTATCTTGCATCTCACTCCCAAAAATGAACCTTTTTCAGAGAATTCATGGACTGACTGAGAGGCGTCATGTTTGTATGAGAAAACTTGGTTTTAATGTTTAAATTAAAATTAATTATTTACATTTAGCAACCACATTGCTAAATTTTGAGATGTAAGGAGGTGGGTTTAATAGTGACAGCACCAGCCTATGCCATAGCTGAATGGTAGAGCTGGACAGTGAAGTGTTGCTTTCTTCTTGGTTTTTAGTGACCTTTTACACATTGAGTTGTATTGCCAATGACAGAAATGAAGTTTTGCAGTAGATGAAGCAAGAACTTATGTACCTTTATACTATCAAATAAATAAATAAATTTCAAAGACTTTAATGGCATAAATTGCCTTTCCTGGTAGCTGATGATGAGTTGGCCCTTGTATCTCCCAGGTGCTAATTAACTACCAGTAAGTGTCCAACTGGAGATTGTAATTAGGTCTGAAACTGCTGTGCCTTGATCACTTTCTGCAGGGTTTCTCCTAAGTTAAAGTCTCAAGAGAGACAAATGCTGTGGCTTTACTTCCTGCTGTTTGGGAAGGAGGCAGTGGATTGCAATAGAGAAATTAAATTTTCTCTTTCACATTTGCTTTACACTTGCACCTGTGTGGGGTCCAAGTGTACTTGGAATTTGTTGCACACAGGGTTGATTAAATTTCCTTGGACAGAGTGCGGTAAATCCAGCAAAAATCAGCTCTGTGTTTGTCTTCCATTGTGATTCACAGGTAATTGCAAGGAAAGAAAAAGGAAGTTTGGCATCTCTTGACTACATAATGAAGTGAGAGATTAAAGCTCCCTATGAAAAGTAATCTGTGATTATATAATAGTAATAGCTGCTGTAAGATGTTTATTTCTTTGGTTAGTAAATAAGAAATGGTGTATTATAATCCCAATAATCTTTCCTCACACACTCTGGGAGGGGGACACTATTGCACAGGACAGGGATGTTGGATGAAGGACTGGTGGAGGGTATTCCTCTTCCCCAAGGACAAATGCTTGTGGAGGAAGCTGGGAATCTGCAAGCTTTCAGGCCTGGCTTTGCTCTCTGCAGGTGCCATC
Source organism: Thryothorus ludovicianus (assembly GCA_013397245.1). Lineage (NCBI taxonomy): Eukaryota > Metazoa > Chordata > Aves > Passeriformes > Certhiidae > Thryothorus > Thryothorus ludovicianus. The sequence continues at coordinate 309,754 of VZTB01004788.1, read as the reverse complement.
TGTGACTATTTTTTACAGCCATGAAACACGTAACAGCTGCACACTTCAGTATTTTAACTCTTATTAGCCAGTGTGTGCTTTCAGTTAAAGACAATTGAAGTTCATTAAATGGAAGCTATTTGCAGACATGAGTTGCCTGGAAGAAATTATTGCTCAACTTATTAACTTAGATTATTCTTATACTGAAATTGAGATACTTTGAGTGTGTTTCAACATAAACAAGAAAACTACATGTTGTTGTCCACTTGTCTATATTTCACATACATTAATGAAGTTTTTTCAAGACATCATCTCAAATCAAGATCTCTTAATGTATTGATGATAATATGAAGTCTCTTTTGCCCTTGAGCACTTTGTCTTGTGTACAAAGGCAGAACCAGGAGGTGGGCTTTTGATGGCTCTCATGAGTGAAAGTGGTTTGTCTTGGTGATGTCCTTTCCTTGTGGTTGGGCACTGGCATGACCAGGGAGGAATTCACTGGCTCCTTTTATCCTCTCAGCAGTGTAGTTTCATTGGCTTGTGCTTATTGCTGGACTCTTTGTGAGCTTGTGGCTCTTACAAATGTGGATTTGATTCCTGACCCAGTTCACTCAGAACTGAGGGGTGCCACGTGGGCCAGGCAGAAATGGAGCGGGCAGGAAGAATGGTACAGTTCAGAATTCTGCTTTCAAGTGTCAGTGGGGCTGCTTGCTTTGGGAAAAGACGAGTTTGTGGAATCAAATGGAAGGCTGCAGCAGTGCACTGCCTCCAAGGTGGCAGTCACAAAAGAGCCCTGCAGGCCTTTGGAACAGGGGCTGGATTTCTCTGTCACCTGCCAGGTTTTGCTGCTGCTGAGAGCACTGTCTTAAGTGCTTTGCTTTGTCCTGTGCAATTCTAAGAAGTCTGGAATTGGGGTTATTAGCAGTGGCTTATGACTCCTTGCCAAGAAAAGGGTAATTGAAGTTAACCTTTAAACCCTCTGGAAAATCACTGGTTTGGATGAGAGCTGTCTTGTATTGAAAGGGTTATTTGGAAATGCAGAGCGATGTTGAATGTTCTGCTGATGTTACAGACAAAACTGACTTGACACTGGATATTTTTACTGGCTTGGGTAAATCCTGAACGGAACCAATTTGAGTTTACCAACAGTGACTGCTTAATCCTGATATCTTAATTATTTTATGCTTCTGTTGTGGGCTCTGCAAACTAACCTACCTTGGTGCTCATACAAAAGCAGGCTAAATCATTGCACAAAGGGATGCTGTGTAAACAACCCAAAGAAGCAGAAAAGAAGAGCTTTTACTTGCATAGATAGCAGCAGTCTTTCATTAATTTCAAAAATAGAACAGGCTCTCAAGAATTGCCTATAAATTGATATGATGTGGAAATAGAAATTGTCTGGCAGTGCCTAGAAAGTGGAGCATTGTTTACTCAGCAATTGTAATATCAGCTATGAGCAAACTGGAGAGGGTGATGGATTCTGGCTGTATTGCAATCACAGGCTGCATGGTGAAACACTGCTTTGCCACCAGTGGAGTCATTCTGCTGGCAGGGGCACCTGCTCAGTGGTAAAGGAATCATAAAATCCTTGAATAGCTTGAGTTGAAAGGGACTTTAAAGCTCATCCTGTTCCAAACCCTCTGCCATGGGCAGGGACACCTGCCACTGTCCCAGGTTTCTCAGAGCCCCATCCAGCCTGGCCTTGGACACTGCCAGGGATGGGACAGCCACAGCTGCTCTGGAAAGGGAAATGTGGGTTTATTTTTCATTAGTTCTACATGGTTTTAACTACACAAATAGAAATAAACCAGAATCTTTTTTTTTTTTTATTACTGCCAAATAGACTTATCCTCAAGGAAAGAAATTAAAGCAAATGCCATGTCATTGTACTTCTGTCTTTATGTGCTACCCCTTCTATGTTGCCTCAATACCTGGATGACTTGCCCAACTGTACTTTTTCAGAGATATGCATGCTTAATGACATTCATGTTTTAACTTGAATTGTTCATTCAAAATGCCTTCCTGTAGCTCTTACTAGGATTAACAACAAGAGCTGACCTCCAACCCAAACAGGTCATTGGGTATGTGAATATCCAGGCCTAATCCTCATTTCTGCTGAATGCTGCTGGACTGTATTACTCAGTTTCGTGCTCTTTTTCTTTAAATATGCTTTCTCATACATGCTTTTCTGAGAACCAGTGCAAAGTACTTAGTCATAGGTAGGTATGGCAAGAGTTTGCTGTGTTAGAAGAATTAGTTAAGTGTGAAACTGTACAGGTAAGGCAGGAATGTGAAGTGAAGGAGCTGCTCTCTTTAAATCAAAGGGCAGACTTGCATTGACTGTGAGTGAAAAAGAAGAAATTTTCAACAACAAAGCGAGTTTTTGCCATGACTTTCTCTGCTTTTCTGTTGGATAATTACCTTGTGAAGTGAGCCTGACTTCGTGGAACCACAGTGGTGTGGCCAGGGCAGTGTTCTGGGAGGGAATCTTCTGATCAGCAGCTTGTTGGAACCATTGTGCTTCCAGGGCTGCTGAAGGAAGCAGAGGAAAGCATTCCTCCTGTCAGTGAGTGTGAAACCTCAGTGCCTCCTGTGTTGAAAAAGATGAAGTCTTCTTGCTGACAAGAAAAGAAACTCGTGGTTTCTGTGCAATTCCCCCGGTGTTTTCCAGGAGTGGCTGCAGGGATGGAGTAGAATGAGATGTGCAGGTGAGTCTGTGGATGAGCTGTGATGGTTCTGTGCTGTATCAGCACCCTCTTTTCATTCTGGAGTAATGGTTCCATGGGCTTTAATCACAGGGGTTGCAAAATAAAGTGTTAGTTTGGAAGAAAAGAAAGCAATGTGCTCTATCTGTGGGTATTTTGCCCTGATGTCCTCTCAGCTCGTGTGCTGGGACTCTGTTGGCTGCCTCGTTTAAACAAAAAGAAAATAGCTTCAAGTAAGTGTTCTTCTTCTCCTTTCTCTTTTTTTCAACAACTGGAACTCTAAAGGCTTACAAATACATTAAATGAATTCAAGCCTCTTGTTCCTGGAAAGCAAATGCCCTTCACGTACTTGCAAGGAGACAAATGACAGGCAGAACTCTGGAGATCTCAGTCAAGACTTTTCTTTTACATTGAGCTGCTTTATAGCTTTAATTTTACTTTTCTTGGGTTATGTGTCAACATATTTTTTTTGTAGCACTTCTTTTCAACACCACAGTAGAGCTTAAAGAAGTAGGATAAGTGTTCTGAGCAAACAAGGAGTAGTTTAAGGCTGAATTTGAAGATAAGCAATTTTTTTTCTCTTCCTGAGAAGAGCTAAATAGCAGTAAAAAAGCACCTTCTTTTCTGGAGTGTAAATGGTGTTGCTCCTGCTAATGCAGGGTATGGGACTTAATGGTGCAGTGAAGTCTGGGCTGAACAAGTCCTCTCTCAATTCAAGGTGTTGGGTTGCTCAGAGAAGAGATAAAAATAAAGTTTTTGGATCTTGTTATGACTGGCCACCTTTGGCAGTCAAGTGAAGACAAGAGGCTGCAGTCAGTGAAGATGTGAAGAGCTTGATGCTTTTTATGTTCTCCTGATAATGTGTCTTGCTTCCAGTTTGGATCAGTTTTGACCCCATAGGTAAGAGCAATAGCCAAAGCAGGATGATACAGGTCCTGTTAATTTGGGAGCACATGCTGTTTATCAGTAGGGTCAGAAAGGGCAGAAAAGTGAGCTGGCAGGAGGGAGAGCTGCCTTCTCCTCCCCACTGATGTACCCCTAAATTTTCTTGTCAGCATTTCCTGTGTTCTATTTTCATACCTGATGCTAAGACACCATCATGCCCCTGCAGAGCTTCACACCACAGGCTGGTAAAGGAGACTCCAAGCCAGGATGCTGCCTGCACTGACTGACTTGTGACAGGCAAGCTCTCTGCTTGCTAGAAGCCAAACACTAATCCCAGGTTTATTTTTACATAGTTTATTATATAGCTGCTGAAGGATGACTTCTGATTACCAGTGATGAGAAGATAATTGGGACCATCTGCCCCAGATGTGGTAAAAGGCCTCCCTAGCTGGCAGCACCTGATCCTCCTCACCATCCTGTCCAAAACAAACATACCTTTCATCACTACCTCAAGGCATCCACAAATCCATCTGTACTTTGGATATGATGTTGTATCTTTCTAGGCTGTGGCCTTGAGGCTGATAATTTGTAGTGGTGTAGGCTCCAAATGATACCTGCAGTGTTTCAGAGTTGTCATTGCCTTGATAGGAACAGAAACTAGCATTGTGTATCTCCCATTACCCACAAGAGCTGATTAAAATGTTCTGACCTTGCTAATATTACAGATGTATCTCCTTGGAGATAATGACTCAAACTTTCTAAGCTACTTATTTCTGGTTTTTTTTTCTTCTTTCTGGCTAATTGTTACTTAATTCAACAAAGACAGAAAGGTATGTAATTTCAGATATTTCCTGCTTCTAATCAAGAATGCTGCTCTCCTGTATTTAAAAAAACTGCAAACACCTACCTTCCCCTTCCTCCCCCCAACAAAATCCCACTCCAAGTTTTGAAAAGTGAACTTCACACCTTTTTTTAATGCTCTTTCTCTGTAAGGTCTTTGTCAGTGTCATAAGCAGCTTTGTGTTTCCTGAACCTCATTTAAACAGAGGGTTGTTTTTGTTCACATGAATTGAGGAACAGTTTTGATCATCCAGTAAGCTGTAGACCACCTGTGAAGAAAATAAAACATGATTTAAGGTAAAAAGATTTGTTGCCATGCCAATCTTATTTTCCTTCCATGTGAGTGGAAGGGTCACAGTTGCTTTAGAAGTGTGTGACAGAAAGAGACCACCGGAGTTGGAAAGTAATTTCTTGTTCTTCCCAATCCTCCTTCTGCACTGCAGACTATTGACTAAAGTTCAGTCACAGAAGTTTTGGGAAAAGCTTCCATGGGAACAGATCATCAAAACAGGCAGTTTGCATTTTCAGCAGTCCCTCTAGTGTATGTTTAATTTTGGTGAAATAATGAGCCTGATTATGTTTGGGTTTAGCATTCTCCCTCCTTTCAGAGGAGTGGGAGATCTTTCCACCTGCTGGAAAGGGAGTTTCCCACCTACAGGAGGTAGAAATCTTACTTTTTTGTTTCCTCCCTCCCACTGAGTTCCCTACATGTGCCGTGTGTATTTCCTCCTGATCTGGGGTGCACATTGTCACCAGCACGATTTTACCAGTGTGGAGGTGCCAAAACAGATGGATTGTGTAGCAGGCTGGTCATCATGGTTCACCTTAAAAAGAAAGCTGACCTCTGGAGAAGTCCTTTTTTGTGGCATCTCTTAAAAGAAGCTCCCCTTTGAGCTACTTATGGTATTTATGTGTGTGTGTCTCCTCAGAGCCTTGTGGGAATAGACTTTTAATGCTTGTCTCATTTTACCTACTTCTGTTAATTATGTTTTCTTTGTAAATTTTGGTTTTTTGAGATGGTATGCCAGTGAACCTAGGCAGCAATTTATGCTGTATTCCTGCTAAGATTCAATTAGGCTGGACTCCTTTCTTGTTGGTTTGACTGACTTCTCTCTATTCCTGTATTTCTCTGCATTTTATGTGAGGATCTCCTTCTGTAAGTACAAACTGGATCTGGGGCTGCAGTGTGAGAACAAAGACCACTTCAGTATTTTCCTTGGGACTTTCATAAAATAAAATACACAAAACATCTCCATTAAAATGTCTGGATGGATGGAAGGGGGAAAAAAAAGAGCCTTTTCCTCCAGCAGTGGCTTGATTAATGGATTTATTGTTTGTACAGATTTTGTCAGGAAGCCATATGGCTTGAGGAAAACAAAGAGGAAGTGGCTGATGTTGGGAATCTGATTTAATAGGGGTCCCTAAGGACAGAATGTGGCTCTTATCCTCACTCCTTCCCACTCAGTTTGCAGAGTGGTCTGAGAAGGGCTTTGGCTTTCAGTGGAGCTGCAGATAATGCAGCTCTGTGGGAGTGGAAGTGTCAGACCCTGCTGCTGGATCAGCACCACGGCCACTCAGGTTCAGAATCCACTGTTCTTCAGCTTTTGTATGAAGTGTCCTGGGGTAATTAACAGACAGCAGTAATTGAAATGTTTGCTGTCTGTATTGGCCATTGATCAGTTTGCAGTAGATAAAGACAACTTTTAGCATCTCAAAGCTGAGTTTTCATAGTTTAGGGTAAGATGATTATTTCTCTCTTTTCTATCTCTTCCTCCCCCAGCAAAATTCAAGCATCTGTGCCTCTGGATTAACTAATTCACCATCTGTATCCTAAAACCAGATTTATTTTCCTAATCTAACATGTGTAAGTGGGGATTAGTAAGTAACTGAGGCTCAAGCACCTGATGTGGTGGGTTAGATCAGTGTTCTGCTTTTTCTATTATTGTTTGACCCTACTTAGGACTATGTGGTGAATAAACCTGAGTACAGAACTTTTAAGCAATGTTCTCTAATGGAACTGCAGTCAAATACCTTAAAGAGATTTAACAAGCATATCTTCCTCTGTTAAATTACAGCTTCTCAGCTGAGAGACATAAACTTACCAGAAATTATTCTGTTCATTTCAGAGCTAGAGTAAAAGGCTCATGTGAACTGTTAGTAAATGTTAGTGGGTCTGCAGAGTGGGAAGCACAGAACATCATGAAAATATATTCTGGCAACCCAGGAATTTAATTAATATTGGCTTGTGAATGAAAGCTGCATATTCAGTCAGTCATGGTGAAAATGATTTGATACGTGCCTGAGACTTGGAGCTCCTGAATGTCCTATTGTGGAGTTTTGGGCTACAGTGAGAGAAGCAGTTACTCCTACAGGGCTTTGCTGCATCACGTGCATGGTCTAGCATTTTACAGACATCCCTTCTTTCCAGATCTTTAAGTGGTTTTTGTTGTTTTCTGAACTCTTATAATGTTCATATGCTGGAGTTGGTACTTATGTCTTTCCATTGAAAATATATTAGGAGACAAATAGTTTTTCTGGACAAAATTAAATGTCTAACAACAGTGGTAGAGGAGATGCTGAAGTATCAGTGGAAAATTGTTCTGATTTAGAGCTGTTTTTCTGTGCTGCACCCTATGAAGGTCCCATGTAGAATTACACATAATAGATATGTTCCTTTAAAATATTATTCAGAAAATCTTCGGTCATGAAGGCTTAAAAATAACCACATCTCACATGTTCTCCTTGGCTATGCCATAATATTAGACAATGTCTGCTGCAATGATGCTGTTAAACATTGTTGTAGTAAGCATCCCTTCCAAGCTGATTATTAGTCTTAATCAGTAGTTTGGGATTTGTTACCTTTTGCCCAGTTTCTTTGGCTCTTTGTGCATGCATTGCTCATGATTCACTGCTGTGAGGGAGTCAGGGTGTGCAGCTCCAGAGCACTTGGAGGATTATACATCTGGAAGTGTTCCAGTCTGAGAATTATGTTCCTTAAAAAGAAAATTGGGAAAGAAGATAATTTCACAATCTCCTATATTTACAATTTACCAGTGGTAGATGCTCGTGACTACCTAATACAGTGCTTAGGGTTTTGTTATTTTTTTTTTCCTAATGTTCTGGAAAGTTGTTGAAATGTTGTTTACCACTCTTAGTTATTTATAGCAGGAGCATGTCACACCAGGTATAAGAAGCAGCAAATTAAGAACAGTATTCCATGTTTCTTTTGAACTAACTTTTTCAAAAATAAAATACTGCTTGTGTATACCAGGCTGTTGTAGACCTATAGGTGCTAGGTGAACACTCTGTTCTTCTAAAACACTAAAGGAGAGGGAATAGAACTTCATCCTCAAGAAATTCACTAATGTATAACAATATTTGTCTTTTTTTTCCTTCTAGGAACTGCCCTCACCAGCAGAGTGAACACTGATGCCTGGAGTAGCAGATTGTGCATGAGCAAACATCTGTGTCTTCATCTGCAGGTAAGAAGTTAGCACCAAAACCCTCCAGAGTTTCCCTGCTCCCTTCTGAAAGTACTTGCACATAAAGCATTCCAGAAACTCTGAAGCTTAAAGAACCACAGAATGGCCTGGGTTGGAAGGGAACTCAAAGATCATATTCTTCCACCCCTGCCATGAGCAGGGACACCTTCCACTATCTCAGGTTGTCCAGAGCCCCATCCAGCCTGGCCCTGAACACTTCCAGGGATGGAGCAACTTCCTGAGTTCATAACTTCCCCTTCTTCTGAGCCTGGCCCTCTGAGCAAGATCCCAGTTCCCCTGCCCTGTGCAATGTTTTCTCTAAACAGTTGTGTTCTGGGCAGACCTGCCCTGGCCCTGCTGAGTTTCTCTCTCCTGTGATGGTGTGATCTCCATGGATATGCACCTTCCTGCTATGAAACAGGGAGGCCCACAGCTAACCTTTCACTGGGGAGTTGGAATGAAAGGAGGCTTTTGTCCTTGCATCCTCTGCTTGTCAGACAATCCTGGGCAGCAGATCTTCACTTGAGAAAGAATTTCTTTACTGAAAGGCTTGTCAGGCAGTGGAATGGGCTGCCCAGGGAGGAGGAGTCACCATCCTTGGAGATGTTCAAGAAACAACTGGTGCTTTGGTTTGGGTGATGTTTGCCAAAGGTTGGGCTTTGTGATACTGGAGATCTTTTCTAACCTGAATGATTCTGTGATTGACTGAAAGGAATTGTTCCCTGGTTGGCCACTCAGGCATTGTCAAAAATCAAAAAAGTTGTCAGGAAGAGTAAACAGTAGCAGTAGTGTTTTTCCTCACAACATGATGAATCCTTGGTACAGGAAAAATATCAGAACTTTGATTAAAATATATATTTTCAGATTATCCATTGGTTTATTTTTCTTATTGGTTTGATTTTTTTGAGTCATCTGTTTTATGATATAGATGAGGCTGGGCAAATGAGAAAAACTGAGAATGCAGCTTCTTCTCTGGTTTGTCACCATTTACAGACCTTGTTTAAAGCTGATTTGCCTTTTGTGCACACGTCAGGTTCTCAGTGATAGACTTCCATAGCAGTCACACCATGTTTTCCATTTCTTTGTGTATATTGCCATTTTACCACTCCTTCTATTGCACGTGCAGGATTTATAGCAGTATTCTGCTGATAACTGAAGCAGCTGTGAGGGACCAATAGAGTTAAATAAATTAAAATGCTTTGTTCATTTGCCACAATGACAGCTTGTCTCATGCTCTGTGTATCAGAGGTACAGATAAGGATAAAGGTACAACAGCTTTATCTTACTACAGGAAAAGCTGAAGCAAAGCAGCATTGGATGGATACTTTCATTATCCTTAATACAGTGTAGAACTAGTAGAAATATCAGTGTACATATAGAAAATGCACTCTGTATGGTGGAGAGGAGCTTTGCTGAAGGGTTGTACATGTGTGTGGATCCATCTGTCCATATGTACAGCAGCCAAAATGCTGTGTTGACTAGGGTCTGGCTTCAGGCTTGCCTTGTATTTGAGAGGTGTTTTGTGTTATTCATTAAAACACTTTCAGCCCCATATTCTCGGCACCTTAGATGTCTCCTTAATGCACATCAGTGGATTGCTTCTAAAGCAAACACTTCCAGAGCGTTAATTGCTGCCTACAGCCAACAACATCATCTTGCTGAAGGATTGTGATAGTTTGTGTGGGGGGCTGGCACCAGCCTTGGGGACAGTCCTGCTGGCTAAACCAGCACACTGAATTTAGTCAGGCCCTGGTCTCTTATTTTTCCTATGTGACACTTAGCCAGAGCACATATACACATCTGTGTTAACCTGCAACTCCAGGAGGCTTGGAATGTAGTGGTGTTGAGCCATGTTTTCTACTGCCAAGTTAAAATATTTAAGAAGTTGTTGTTGACTCTTTTTAATAAATTCCTTTACGTGGAGTGAGTTTGTGGCCTGCTGCCAGGAGACTGCAGTGTCACTTCTTTGTTTGTCACTTTGAAACAAGCCATGTGGGTTTACTGTCTCTGAATGTATTTGCTTGTTGGAAATTCATCAGGATGGTGCCTGCCCATCCTTATATGGGGAGAGTTACTTATTTACCTTCGCTTGTTTTGAATAAACCAGTTTGGTTTTTTTCCTTAAGCATCACTAATGTAATTTGTTGTTGTTACGTGACTTTATTTTGCTGTCTGTTTTGGGGCTCAAGACATGTGTTTTATTTAAACTTCTTTTTCTCCAGCTGAAATCATGGAGTAATAACAGATTTTTGTACTTTTAAGAATAAAAAAAATCAATCTACTTTTATTCAATGTTAATCAATAAATAAAATAATGAAAAAAAGGAACAGAACTTACTCTGGCAGCACAAGTGGACATCAAATCAGAGGAGTAACTTTGGGAAATATTTTTCTTTCAATACTTAAACTTTAATATGAAAAATGGACAAAAACAGACAATTTTTTCGTTGAAGTTCAGAGGAGGTCCAATTCCAATTTGAATTGAATTAACGCACACAAAGTCTTAAATACAGTTGACAAAAACGTTGTCTTGAAACCCAGTTCAGAAACTTTTTTACAGAATGCTACTTCATGTTTTTCTGGTTAGTGATATTGCATTTTCTGGAATGTTTGATAAACAACAAAACCAGATTTTGTTGGTTTGTGAGCACTGAGACTTAATTTGTATCCTCTAGCTGTTTTGTGGCCTGTGTTTGTCATGATTTAGATGTGTTTGACCTGCCTGAGCTGGGCAGATACTTCTGCTGGCTGGGCTAAAAAAGCTGTGTGCTCCCTTCTAGAACCATGGAAGCAGAAGTGCAATTCTTTTTTCATCTGGGTGCCCTAGGTCATGAATCAGAAAATACTCCATTCATTGAACTCATTACATTCTGCCCTTCACCTTTGATTGGTATCCACTGAAAGGTGGGAGAAGCTCCTGGGTGCCCTCTGAGAGGATCTCTGGCTCAGGGAGGGTTTTGTTCTGTGCTGGCATGTTCTGGTTAAGGGAGGAATAATCTCAAGGGAAACGTGCTGCCTCTCAGGTTCTCATTGCTTCTCCTGCCCGTCTCTGCTTTGCTGGATGCACACCTTTCTCCTGCTGCCTGAGCACTGAGTCACTACAGGAAAAAAGATTTCTTTGGCAGTGGTGTCTCAGGGATCCATGAGTTTTACTGCATTCTTTGCATTACAAGAGATACTTTTCATCTCTTGTCACTCTTCCCCACTCCAGAGCTGCACACTGCACAAAGTGCCCCTTGTTTCCTTGCTGTCTGTGTTGCACTTGTTCAGACTGGTGGGGTAGCAGAGCTGAAATTGAAGATACCATGGGATGTGCATCCATTTCTTTCCTCTTCCTTACTTGGTCACATTTTTATTACGTGCAGCTTCTTGCTTTCTCATTTAAGGCTTCTTTTCCTTTACTTTCTAGTCCTGTGTAAATCCGTCCTTACATAAAACTTGGATCTTACATCCACATCTGAATGGTTTCTTTGCTTTTGGAGCAGCAATACTTCAAGTATTTGAAATGCATTTCAAGTTGAATACTTCGAAAGTGTTTCTGAAGAAATACAGTGGTCTGATAGTTGGGAAAAAAAAAATTCGTTCTAGTGGTTTTTCAGAGTTGGGATTCATCTTGTGCTTGCCAGCCGAGGGCAAACTGGAAATGGAATGTAAGTGGAGACAGGATGTCTGGAAAGGACAGAAGTATTGATAATAAATGGCAGAGGGGGTGGTGTGTGGAAATGCCACTTACATGAAGAGACAGTAGTCCCTGACTTTTCTGTTTCAAAAATATTTGGTTCTTGAGACATGGATTGCTGCATCCAAGCCCTGAGTGTTGCAGGCAAACCATTTCCTCCTTTTTTTTTTTTCCTTAATTTATCAAGCTTGGGCAAAGTTTGCATCCTCTCACTTGCGGTGGAACAGTGGAAAAAACTGAATCAGGCAATTCCTGTGGAGTCTAAAGTTAAAATGACTTAGTTTGGCTTTTATTAAGTTATCAATCACTGGGGAATTCTGCAATATTCTAATCTTCATAGTAGGAAAATGTGGAAGACCTCACCTCAAGGGTGTTTAATGATTCATTGTCATTAAACATTTGAGAGGAAAAATGTGCTTATTACCCAACTCAGAGTTTTCCCACTTTATTTACTGCTGTGTAAACATCAAACTATAGTTTTTCCCAGTCTGCAACTGCAAAGATAGTATTGTTTTTTGCACTAATTGCAATGCACATTAGTCATTTCTCTCTCTGGCAGGAAAGAAACTCAGCTTTTTCGAGACATGTCATTCTGATACAATCTCTTCTCTTTGTTCCATGTAGGTTTGGCAGTTCTGCAGACTGCTTCCTACCAAGGGTAGTTGCACAATGTTTAAAAATGAGAATTTCTGGGTTTTAAAGAAACAGAAGGTTTACGTTTTGTAGTTGTTAAGGAAATATGTTTTAGTATTGGGTATCTTGGAGTGGGGAAGAAAAAATAGCAACTAAATGAAGTCAAATGCATCTCATTTGTCAAATTGCAAAAATCTTACAAATACCTGCAAGTTAATATTCAGGTTATTCATAACTAAATAGGAAGAAAAATGTGAATCCCTGGCTTACCTCACTCTGTAAGCCTGGCTTTGTATTTTTTATAAATAAGAATTCTATAAAGAATAATTTGAGCTTTCTTTCATATAACTTTTCCTAGGTCTGAGGAGACCCACGTAGTTGGATTTTAAATGTTATGTTTTGGATGTTTTTATGATTTAAAGCATATCATTAATGCTCTAAATTTTGCATAGTTTTAGGTGTTTATTTGCTTACTATCTTATGATTAGCACAAACTTTGAGGGCACTTCCCCTTGAGTTCTTTCCAAGATTTAAATTGCTTGCTAGGTAACTATGCTTAATAAGCCATTCTGGCCTCCTGATGTTACCTGATATTGTAAACTTCCATTGCTGCATATCAATAAAGATTAGAAATCCCAGCAACCACTTTTTATTTAAAAGAAAACTGGCCAGGCTCTTTTTGTTAGACTCCCTCACACAGTTCTATGTCCTTAACCCTGTCTGTTAACTCACTCAGTGCTGCCAAGTGGCTCTCCAGACTGTACAGCCTCTCCTGTCTTTCTGTGGAGAAACAGAATCCACAGATACTGGGGTGTTTTTAAGTAAGAAAGACCAAGGGAAACTAAAAATGTCCTTATCAGATCTCTTGTTTTTGGTTTGTTTTTTTTTTTTTTTCTGCATCAAAGAGAAATGCATGCTGGACTTTGTCCTGCATAAGTAGTGTGATGATAACCCAGAGAGTTCATCACAGCAATTCATGCAGCAGTGCTGAGATGCTGTTTTGTTTAACTTGGGCTCTATGTCAGGAAGGCTTCAGGAAGAATTTCTTTATGGAAAGGATGATCAGGTATTGGAAGGGGCTGCCCGGGGAGGTGGTGGAGTCACGATCTCTGGAGATTTTTAAGAAGACTGCATGTGGCACCTAGTTGACAAGGTGGTGATCGCTCAAAGGTTGGACTCAGTGATCTTGGGGTTCTTTTTCAGTGTTAATAATTCTGTGTTCTTCAGTATCAGTGTCTGGCATCCAGGCATCTCATAAGTTGAGAAAAAATGGTGAAGATCCACCATGATAGGAGGTATGATGATACAATTCCTTCTAGAGGAACAAGTGTACTTCCAGAAGGTCTTGATTACATTGCCCATCTTCTGAGTGCTTTGCAGGAGCTCTTTAAAGCAGAGCTGTGTTTATCTTGGCCTCTCTGAAGGGCAACAGAAGCCCCAAAGAGAAGGTGTACTCTGCCCTAGGTGTGGAGGTGAACAGAGTAAGCTGAAAAGCAATAGGGTCTCACCTGCTGATCCACTGTATTTTGGTAGGTGATCTGCAGAAGTGGGTTAAGGGGCAGCCTGAAGGGAGGATCAAGATACTTAACCAGTAACCTGGTGGAGTTGCACTTCCATGTGCGTGTCTGAGGTGACTGTGGCGAGTGAGCCATAAAGAGTTCACTGGGTAAATTGAGCAAGAAGTGAATAAGAAGGGCAGAGATCAGTGTGGAAGGACTTCCTGAGTGAAGGTAAGTGGATGAAGTGAAGAAATGAGAGGGCTGCTTTGCCCTGCCTTTATTTGGCAAGTCTGCTGACTCCAGAAATCTGTCCTGACATCATCGTGCTGGGCCAGTGGACACAATGGGGTTGCTGAGGGTGCAGATGTAGCCTTTAGGAGCTAAGATGAAAGTGTGTGACTGCATGGCCAGCAGTGGAAGGCTCTGTCTCAGAAAGTGCAAAATGTAGACGCTGTCTGAAAATACAGAAGGAAATAAACATGGAAAGTCATGCTGGTTTAGAAATTGTTACCACAAAGAAAGAAGGCAAGAGCAGGAAAATGAATTTTTTTTTCCCTCCCTTGCCATATTGAATTTGACCTAACATCTATTTTCCATTGGCATTGCTGGCTGTGACTTCTTTTAATTGCTGTCAGTTTTTTGGCAGAGAATCATGTTTTCCTGAAGAGCTCTTTGCTGGGTCTTTCTATGAATGCAGTACATGCTCTTTATAAGACTTCCAAGGGGAAGTATATTTATTATGGTGTTCATATCTTTATTTCTTGTTCCTCCCAGTGACTTCTGGAGTTTAGGTGAGTTTCAGTAAAACTTACAGAGAATTAGTGGTTTAGAAAATGCAAAGTTTCTAACAGTTTCCCTAAAATTATCAGCTGAATAGAGAACCTAATCATTGTCACCTCTTGAAGTGGAATTTGGTTCCACATCCATTCTGTGCAGTGTGGCCAGTTGGCCAAAGTGTGGTGTAGCCATATCTTGGATCTGCTGTGGCACTGCTACAGAACAATGGGAATTCAGACTGAAAATGATGGGAATTTCAAAATTAAAGAGGGGGCGATTAGGTGAGATATATGGAAGAAATTGTTCCCAGTGAGGCCCTGGCACAGGGTGCCCAGAGCAGCTGTGGCTGCCCCATCCCTGGCAGTGTCCAAGGCCAGGCTGGATGGGGCTCTGGGACAGTGGCAGGTGTCCCTGCCCATGGCAGGGAGCTGGGAATGAGATGAACTTTTTCCAGCCCAACCCATTCCATGATTCCATGAATTAAGTAATGCACTTTGAGTATTTCAGCCCATAAGCTATTGCTGTGTGTTATGATTACCTCAGATTTTGCTCTAATAAAATTAGCCAAGCTCACAATTGTCAAGAGAGGAGAAATACTTAAGTGATCCTGCTGGGTCCTATAAATAGAGAATAGAAGAAGCTAAGAAGTTCTTTTGTGCCTGGGGAAATATGGAAGTAAGCACAGCCAAGTGTAAATTTTAGAAAGTGATGGGTTCCCCCCACTCATTTATCTTGCTTAACTGTTTAAAGACTCCTCATAGTAATAAGTTCTGTGCTGTCTTGCAGACTTTTCTAGGTTGCCAGGAGAGCAACTTGAAATTTCTTAGGTAATGTTTAATGAATAATGTAGCTGCTCACTGAATAAAGCATTGAGATTATAATTTTTTGGAACATATATGTTGATTAAGTTGAAAGTGCCTCACCTTGTTTCTGTTTCAGAAATTGCATTTCATTACAGTGAGATTTCAGTAGTCGTGTCATACCATGGCTTTAAACCGTGTGCTTAACTGACTTTTAAAACTTCGATTAATTCAAATTTAAGTAGGTTTCAGTTGCAGGATGTATTTTATTTCCTGCATCCTTCAGTGCAAACTTGGAAGGAGAGGAATGGGTTCCTTTGTATGCAAGGTTCACCACAATAGAGAGGAAGAAGGTGGTGTGTTTTGGTCCATGTCTTGAAATGTGGGAATTGTAACAAATTTCTTGTATTTTTTTGTATTTTTTCTGAAATTTGCCCTCAGCTCGTATTTGAGGTGCAGGGAACACCTCTCAGAGCTGAGACTCAGAGTGGCTGTAGTCAAATGACAAAGCAAATGTTGCACGTGGGCTTGACAGAAGTGTAAAAAAACAGATTCAGCCCTACAAAACCAAGAATTAATGCAGGTCTTGCCAAAAGGGAGCAGATGAGCTCATTGCCTCACTGGTGTAAATACTGGCAATTATACACGAATGTCTTCAGTCCCTCAGCTAGGTGTGAGTGTTTGTGGTCAAGCCATGAGGGGAGAGGGGAAAAGTTGAATGGGTGGAGCTGTGTCTTCCTTGGAACCAGTTTGGAGAATGACCTATTTTGTCTCCTTTGAAGCCAGGGCATCTCGAGGTCTAAGGCAACTTTGAAGTAAGGTGTGTGTATTGTAGCTTTTGTATAAATACTTCCCTTTCAATGAGCCAGCTTGCTTATTTCTCTGCTCTTTGTTTTCCTTCACTCCCACACAGTACTTAGACTACATTAGAGATGTATAGATGTGACTTCCACCTTATGCTGCTGTTCATTAATAAAGTGTATGTAATAAAGCTGTTTTCTCAAATGCACTGTATATTTGCTACTAATGAGGAGCAAATACTTACATGACTTTGGAACACATTACAGTGCAGTAAATGCCTGCCTGTTGACTGAGATGATGAATCAGATGTTTGGTTAATGCACGTCTTTTTGAGCTGTTTGTCACAGCATTTGTATGCAGTGCAGGCTCCTTGGCTAACGTATCTGGAAAAGGATATTCCTCTGCCACAGAATAAATCTGTCCCAGCTGCTCTCTCAACCTCTGCTGTGCTGCCACCAGCTATCCTGCTGGAGCTCTCCAGAGCAGGGACACCAAGGGGAGCAGAGGGATGGAGCAGCTCTGCTGGGAGGAAAGGCTGAGGGAATTGGGATTGTTCAGCTGGAGAAGGGAAGGCTTTGGGGTGAGCTCATTGTGGCCTTGCAGTGCCTGCAGGGAGCCCACAGGAAAGATGGAGAGAGACTCCTGACAAGGGCCTGGAGTGACAGGAGAGGGGCAATGGCTTCACACTGACAGAGAGCAGGGTTAGATTGGATATTAGGAAGAAATTCCTCTCTGTGTATGAGGCTGTGGTAGCCCAGAGCAGCTGCAGTTGCCCCTGGCATCTGGCAGTGTCCAAGGCCAGGCTGGATGGATGTGACTCAGAGCACCTGGACAGTGAAAGGTGTCCCTGCCCATGGCAGGGGTTGGAACTGGATGGGCTTTAAGGCCCCTTCCAGCCCAGTCCCTTGTGTAATTCTGTGATCCAGCCCTTCCTAGAATAGTGGTCACCAGAGAGACTTTCTAGGATAAATCCACTCAATCCTGCCTCTTTAGGACTGTGATGTTTCATACTGACAATTTTGTTTATTAGTAGCTGAACTAGAGAATGTGGAAAAGGAGTGCTTCATGTAAAACAAAAATGATACTTCAGTCCTAATCCTGAATGAGTTTCAGAGTTGAGATTTAGTGAGTAAGCCTGCTTGAATTGAGTTCACACTTGTATCTCAGTAAATTATGTCTCAAGAGCTGAAAGAAGTGCGGCATCAGATATTATTTTGATTTGCTGCTACATATCTTAAACATAATGCTCTTAAGTTTTAAATTTTTAAATTTCTGCTTTAAGAACTCTCTGACTGAAATCTACTAGAAGCAAGGATCCTTGAAACTCTGGTTTGCTGTCACAGTTTCCAAAACATACTTAGATTTTTGTACTACAAGTCCATGTGGAGTTCAGATGCTTTTTCTATCTAAACTTAGGGATAGGAGAGTATTAATTTCAGAGTTCTTGTTCCTGTTGAATTAATTCAAGTGCAAGAATGTGAAACTTACTGTTAAAAATGCAAGGTTGTACTGTCAGCAGTGACCAAATACAAAGGGACTTTATAAGCCGTCTGTTTCCTTGGCTCACCTGCTGGCTTGTTTCCTTTCCAATATTTTGTGGGGATTTGAAAATGTTTTGCAGCACAGTTGGGTCAAGCCTGGTAGCTCCAAAGTGTTAGAGATTGTGGTAGGAGCACTATCACTCCAGCCATCAATCTGTGTTTGTGACAGCTGGTTGGAGCTCAGTTTTCTATGAAGGCCATAAGAATTTTAGACACAGTTCATAATCGTGAAGGTTTGTAGCTCGGTCATCACTTGTATCCCAGGTTGGATGAATGTTTTGTGCTCTACTGCAGTTAAATCTTTACTAAGTGATGTCTTTGTTTCTTCAGATTGTCACATGTGATTTAAATTAAAACACTGTGCAGGAAGGTGTCCTTAACACACTTGCTGAAGTCAGAGATCAGTCTTAGAATAGAAATAGTGAAGACAAGAATAAAATTTTCAAGGTGGGAGAATTATTTCAGGTAAAAACTGAATAGTTACTATTAACAAAGTGTATCTTCCTAAGAGCTGACAAGAAGTGTGGATGAATGCTTTACCTCCCCCTGTCACTCACTCCTCCTCCTCCAAAAGAAAAAAAGTTAATTCCTTCTAGATAATTCTCAACAATACAAAGAGAAGAGACAATTTGTTTTTTCTGTACTGTAAAGATTGCAGCTCAAGGAGAAATTGTTGCTCAGGGTTAGGTCGTGAATGTTCTGTAATTAGGCGAAATACCAGTTGTAGCATTCCATGCTTCAGAACAATGTTTCTTTCCCTCATTTTTTCCCACCAAATTGTTAGCTGTATTGCAGCAGGAGAAATTGCAGTGCAAGCAGCAGTTCCTGTTCTAGGCAGCTGAGGGTTCCTGGATGGAGGTCAACTGGTAATTTTTCTGGGAAACTGTGACTTGGGGAATTTTGGGTTATCCAGAGGCACGATTTTGTGGAGCCTTGTTTGCCAGAAAGAACTGCCTGCATGTCAGTGCTGGTACAAACTCCTGTGCTGTCCTCTCACAGGTGAGGGGGTGTGTGTGTTTAGGTATCACTTGTGGCTCAGGGTTTTGGCCTCTTTGACACAGATGTCAGACCATCTTTTGGCCGCTTTCATGGAGGAAAATTCTTTGGTCCTAAATTACCTCTCGAGCTCATTCTCAACACTGTCATCGTTACGGTTGTGGGACCTCCAGTTTATTTGTTTCTAGCAGTGCTTATTATCTCAGAGCATTCTTCTGGAATAGCAAAAGAATAACCTCCACAAGAGTTAGTCCTACAAAAGAAAGCACTGCATGCTACCTCTGTGTAAACACTCTTCAAAGAAAGTCATGAGCTGATTTGACATCTGTAACCTGATCCTTTCGGATAAAAGTTTTGCCTGCAGAAGACTTTCACTTGATATTTTTGACTTCAATTTGCCAGGAAATATTTTTGTCTATTTACTGATGGGAGGCTGCATGTCTTGTAGGATATTTCTTCATCAGTCTAAAGGGAGGAGGCTTTTTGGTAAATACTAGGGAGTTTATTTCCAGTAGCCAGTTCTATATTTGCAGTTAACTTCATTTGTGAAATGTTACTTGGCTCCGTACTTGGCAGCAGGATTCTTCTGGTGGGGAAGACCTTCCAAATGCATCCCTGTTCATGCTCATCTGGATGGTTTATAAACTCTTTCTGGTTAGCTGGACTGGCTCATTTGTTTGGTATTTTCCAATCAAGCCTTACTAACACTCACTAATTGTTTTTATTAATGGCTTACAGCATGGGTGAAACAAGCTGCCTGTTTGTCCAGGGCCCTACCTGGTGTCCTAATAGGGAAAAACAGGGAGCACAACTTGGCCATAGTGCACAGGGAATGGAAAATAAAGGGTAAATGTAAAGCTCCAAATGATGTTTGGTTATTGCTAATTACAAATGAAAGCACCATGACTTTCAAGTGTGTTAAATAACATGCTGGTGACTAGCTGGGGCTACAGAAAGCCACTGAACTGGTTGGTCTAAATTGTGCTGCAGCAGGATTTTAGCCCTGATTTGAGGTGCATGATGCCTTCAGGCAGTGTGAACCAGCAGTGAAAAAGTAGAAATGAGTGAAATTGGCATCTTGATTTTAGCTCTCAGGTTTCCTTGTGACTTAATGCTTATGGCAAGATGTCTTGCAAACATCTATTTGTAATATTGTTTCTTCTGAAATGCTAGGAAAGTCCTTTGCACTCAGTCTGATCTGCTTGTCTTTTGAGAAGCTTCAGCCTTCTCTGTATTTTGTGAACAAGTTGTGGAGAGGTGGCTAAATAGAAGTATATATATATGCTTATATATATATGTATTTGTGTGTGTATATATATATATATATGCTGGATTTTCTTTACGCTTAGAAACTGAACAAATACCTGAAAGAGTAAGATACCATCAGCCAATTAGGATAAAAGGAGAATTTAGGGAAAATGCTTTATGCATGGTAAACAAAGTAATTGAGAGGCTTTGGGCAAGGTAATGGAGAAGTGGGGGAAGGAAGTAGCTGTGGAATGCCAGGATTCCAGTGCTTGCTTCCAAGCAGAACTATGTGTGGCTGTGGAGCTGATGGCTGACAAACTGGGGAAAAGCTGTGATCACAGGCATGCTTTGGCTTGTGTGCCTCTCAGTAAATTAGTTTTGCATTCCTATTCCCAGTCATTGCTGAAATAAGTGATGTATAAGGTGAACTGGTTTTGAACTTGTGGGATTGAGAAACCTGAAGTGAGATTTCTTTTTTTTCCCCAACCCTTCCATTGGCTTCAGAAAGAAACAGGCACTGTATTAGAGGTAAGGCTTATTTTGCCTCCCCTAACATCAAAGCACAATGTGCATTCTGGGCACAGATTTCAGGTCAAAAAATATATTTGGGGCTGTCAGATGACCCTCAGTGGGGAGGCAAATCAGCTTTTATTGGTATGAAAGTTAACTAACTGCAAATAAAGAATTGAGTACCTATGAAGGAAAACCAAAAGTCAATAAAAAGGTGGTACAGAGTTACAGTTGGGAAGCAGAGATAAGCACCTGGCCAGAAAATTTTCTGGGTTTTAGACCTCTCTGTGAACTTCTACTGTATAATCCTAGAAACCAAATTAGTCCTAGATCTATTTTTTTTTTTTTTTAAACTTACTACAGATGAGCTTTGCCTAGAAACTCTAGTGAGACACAGTGATTTCAGCACAAAGATCTTACATTTCTGATGTATGTTCTTAGTGGCAGGTCCCCAAAGGAGTCTTGTGAGCACTTGTGGGGCACATGGAATCCCAGAATCCTTGGAGGAAAAGACCTCTGAGATCATTGAGTCCAGCCTGTGGTTGATCCTCACCTTGTCAACTAAACCAGAGCACTGAGTGCCGTGTCCAGTTGTTCCATGAACACCTCCAGGGATGGGGACTCCACCTGGGCAGCCCTTTTATTAACACACCCCTTTAATTCAGCCCTGCCTGTTGGTCTGAGGGATGCACGTACCACAAATTCTTTATCTTATTTAGTCTATTAAAACTATTTGTCCTGTAAGAAATGAATGGGAGTGTTTCCCCTGAGCTTGAATAGATTCAAAGGAACTTTGTTCAGATCATTTGCAGCTTTTGTGAATGCTCTCTTCAAACTTGAAAGTGTCAGCAGATACTTCCTTATTATATGATGCTTCTCTTTAGTTTTTGCTTTTTTTAAAGATGGACTGTAGGAAAACAAATGACCAAACCTGATCTGTACTGAGCACAAGACTGTACATTGTGTGCTGACTGGGGGAAAAAATGCATTTGCTGGCTTGCTAAATTGAGATAATACTTTGGATGTTGACAGACAGAAAAACAATTAGAGCTGTCGGATGCTTTGCTGATGTGTGCGTTGTCACATGGAGAGATGGTTTGGTCAGTGCCAGGAAATCTGAACTGTTCAACCCTCAGCAAGTTATTAGGTTAATTAATAAAGTTCCTTACAGCTGGGCTTGGAATGTGCAGTCTGTTTATTTGTGAAGACAACTGGTCCAAGAGTAAATAGCAGAGGTCAGTGATGAGGCCTGTGAGGTGTTTTCTCAGTCACTGCTATGTTACAGGCTGGTAAAAGATTTTCTTCTGCTTAGTTTCTTGGTACATTAAAATGGTGTTAACCCGACTGAAGTGTTTCTGTGTTTGTACATGGTTAGTTCTTGAGCAGAAGAAGTTTTCTTCCAATTATCTAGCTTTATGTGGGAAAATGTTTATTAAAACATCTTTGGGTTTTCAGGTGCTTGTTCATGTCTCAAAAGACTATTTCTGTATACATTGATATTTTTGATCACTTTTCTATTGAGTGTGCAAGTCTACTTGAGATCTGGTTTTACTTACAAATTTTACATATACTTCTGAAGTTAGATAGTTTTGGGCAGGAATTTTTTGGGTGTTTGCTGGCCAGACTTCAGTGCTTGGAGCTTTTCTGCTAAAGCTCATCCTGTTGGTGTGGCTCTAACAGGCTCTGAGGTTTTTGCTGCCCCAGCCTGTCAGGTAAGGTGCCCTCTGCATCATGTGCCATTATCTGTCATCTGTTGGGTGAACTGTTTGGTTGTAGATGGGAAGTCACTTTTCCCCTCCAGCTTGGCAGCTGCAGAGGTGCATCTTTAGGGTGCAGCAAGAAATGTTCACATCCCCAGGAGAAAGCAGCTCTGTTTAGACTGTAAATGTGAACAGCACTAAGTATTAGTGCAGTGTTCTCTGCACCATTTCTGCCTCCACGTGGTGCAGTTCTGTTCAATCCATCAGCATCATCAGATTCTATGTTTCTTGTGTAACCCTTCTCTGGCTGTCTTCACTAATCTCCCCTAAAAAATTTTCAGATTTCTTTTACTTCATCCCTGTGTTACCCATTTTCCTAGCACTTAATTCTTCAAAAATATTGTCTGAGTTTCATCACTTTATCCATATGGGATTACCTGAGTACATGAGCTTCTTTTATTGTGTTATCACTGTTTATCTTCATTTTATCTGCTTAAACAGCCCAGCTGTCTCATTAGGCTTTCTTTATTTGATCTTGTTTTTCTATTGTTGGTTGGTTTGTAAATGGTTTTTGGGTATTTGCTTTCTTGTTAGTTTCTGGGTTTTTTTAAGAATCTTCATTATTGGTGGTTTGGTTTTTGTTTCACTTTGAGGGAACTTTCTGTCTTTTGAAGACAACAGTTTTTGCATAGTATCATTGCAGTGCCTGTGGAAAAACCTAGGAAAAGACATTAGGCAATGTCTGGTTCCTCACAGAACCAGCACAGTGCTGGCAGGGGTTAAATCACCCCTACAATGCTTTCCCTGATGAATCTCCTTGTTTTAGAGGGAAAGAGAAGCAATCTGTCTGTTTGCTTTGCTCTCTGAGTTCTGGTACAAAATGCATGTGTTTGTTGGGAGTAGGAACCTTCAGCTGCTTCTGCAGGGAGACAAAAGTTGGTCTTGCATGAATGGCTGTAATTAAAAATGTTTCCCCCTTGTTTTTCTACAGCTCCACTGCTAGAGATTATTGAACAAACACTGAAAGCATCCTTACTAGTCCCTGGAAACATTCAGGCAGCATATAAAGGAATAGGGGCACCTGTTACTGGAAACTGTTAGGAATTTATTCTGGAGTTGTTTATTTAGTGCCATTTCTCTGGGTGCTCTTTTTGTTAGAACTCATAAAATTTTAGGAAATAAACTGTAACGAAACTTCAGGTAAGTCTGCAGAAGAGGTAGATATTGTTAAAGCGTGGGATCCTAGAATGGAATCATGGAATTATAGAGGTTGGACAAGAACACCAAGTCCAGTCTGTGCCTGATGACCACACTGTCACCCAGCCCAGAGCACTGAGTGCCATGTCCAGTCCTTCCTTGGACACCTCCAGGGATGGGGACTCCAAACCTCCCTGGGCAATCCCTTCCAATGCTTGACAAACCTTTCATGATGAAATTCCTGCTGATGTCCAACCTGAGCTTCCCCTGGCACAACTTGAGGTATTCCCTGAGAACATAGCCCAGCCTGCCCCTGGCTCTTCCCTCCTGTCAAGGATTTGTGGAGACCCAGAAGTTTCCCCCTGAGCCTCCTTTTCTCCAGGCTCAGTTTCTTTCCCAGCTCCCTCAGCTGTTCTCATCAGACTTGTGCTCCAGCCCCTTCCCCAGCTCTGTTCCCTTCCCTGGACATGCTCCAGCCCCTCAATGTCCTTCCTGAAGTGAGAAGCCCAGAACTGGACACAGATTGAGGTGTGGCCTCACCAGTGCCCATGACAAGGGAACAGTCACTGCCCTGGCTCTGCTGGCCACACCATTGCTGACCCAGCCCATCTGGGCACAGCTGGCTCATGTTCAGCTGCTGTTGACCATCACCCCCTGTCCTTTTCTGCCTAACACTTTCCAGCCACTCTGCCCCCAAATGTGTGGAAGTGTGGTTTCTGTTGTTAAAGGAAGGAGGCTGTGTTGGCTCTCTTACCTGATGTCAAGGTGAAATTGTCAACTTTTCAAATTGGTAATTCCTTGCTCTAAACACCAGGATTTTTCTCTGTTCCAGCTGCTGCAGGGAGTCAGCTGCATTGTCTCTGGTGCAGCTGTGAGAATGACTTGACTGATTTGCATTCATGGCTCTTGGATGATCTGGTGAACCATGGAGCTCAAAGTATGGGTGGATGGAGTGCAGAGAATCGTGTGTGGAGTCACCGAAGTCACAACATGCCAGGAAGTTGTAATAGCCCTTGCTCAGGCTATTGGTGAGTACTGCCAGGTGGGAAGTGGGGTGAAGCTAAACCCAGGGGAGGTGAGGGAGCACTGGGTACCAGCAGAGAAGAAAATGCAATGCACAGTGGGATAATCCTGCAGTGTAAACTTGTAGCCTTCGATTTTTCACCTGCTGGAGACTGAAAAGACAGAAAAGAAACTGTTTGAAATCTATAACCTTTCCTTCAGTAAAAATTTCTTCTCTAAGTAATAATAATGCTGCCATTGCTTATTGTAAATACAGGCTGGACTAAGGAAGGTGCTAAGCTGTCAATGTTCTGACTACCAAAGAAAATATAAAAGCAGTGCAATATAATTGGTTGGCTAATGATGTTCACTGACCACTGTAAGTACCTTTAGCTATATTGAGAATAGTATAGATCAATGAAATAGATCCTTCAGGGTCTCCTCTGACTCCTGCATGCCACATAACTCACTCCTCATGAAGGGTAGCTTAGAAGTCTCTACACTGTTAGCTTTTTGCTGAACAGTTTAGAAGGGAAGAATAAAATCTTTCTGGCTCCACCACAGGAAAGGCTTGATATTTCTCAGTGATTAAGGACATCCTGAACAAACCTCAACCTCATCCCATCAGTATTTCCTGCACTGATACTTATTCTTTGCTAAAATGTTATAATTGGCTTTACATACTATGTAAATTCAGGCATTAAAACCAATGTTTTATCTAAAATTAATTGTTTGAAGGCAAGCTTCTGCATTTTTCAGTATGCCATCAGTTTTGCAAGATTGTATTAACAGTCTGACTCGGTTCGAAAATAATTATTTTCTAATAAAAAGTTGGGCCTATGAATGTCAACAAGGTATTTTCCCTGTAAGCACAAAGTCAATTTCTCTGAAATTGATGTTTATTTATTTAAATGTTAAACTTCTAAACATAATTTCCATCTACTTATATCTGACGGAGTGGAAGACTGCCACTTACTTATTTTATACCTTAGGAGGATTGAACAAAATGCTAGTATGTGCTTATCTATATGCACCAAATACCTTTTAAAGCTTCATTTAAAAACTGTAGAAAGTCAGTTTGGCACTCAAATTTTGTGGCTGACGTTAAACTGTTAAATGGTTTTTTACTGGTTTAGTTGCAGCTTTTTGTTTAATGGTAATTGGTTCATCAATTGCTTCCATATCTCATTTTCTGCCTGCAGATTTTTTTCTGCTAGCATGATCATTTTCTAGTCATGATTAAGTGATACATGTTTAGAAATAATAAAGTGGTTGTGATACTTTTGTTCTTCACTTTGCTTTCAATATTCCTTTCATTCTGTTTCCTTTGCCTTCTCCCACAGAAATATCAAACTCTCAGTTCCAAACAGTAATTTAGTATTCTCCTTTGTAATTTCTCCTTGGGTTTTCTTCTGTATCCTCAGTTATTAGCCTGAACTCGGTAAAGACTCCCTCAGCTTTGGAAACACACACAGGTTTTTGTCAGCTCTGCACACTTCCTTTTCTATAACATGTCACCAGTTTGTCTGGGACGGGTGACTCTGCTTCCATGCTGAGATAAATTTCAGCTGCAACCAGAGCTGAATCAAGATAATCTTTTGGAAGTTCCTTCCCAAGGCAAATACCCTCTAGAAAACCCCCAGAACAATTCCCCTCTCACTGGGACAGCTAGGACAGTATCAAGCACCATATAAATTATATAAATTACACCTGTGTGTCTTTGGCAGGGAGGGCTTTCCCAGCCCTCCTGTCAGGCCATTCATCAGGACAGAACCATCTGGCTGCCCCTGTAATTTGGCTGTAGCTCCCATCTTACCAGGAGTAATTGTCACTCCAATTTGAATGGGAATTTATTCCCATTCTATGAAAATGGATTCCTCTAGCTCTCACCTGACATTTGGTGGTGGAAAGTAGCCAGTCTTAGCTGGCTTCCTCTTCACTTGGCTGTGATGGGATTTTCCACTTTGCAGTCTGGCTCCTTCAGCAGTCACATAACTTGGCTGCACTCAGGATTATTTTGTCTGTCTGTAAAGTTGGTGAGATGCTCCTTTTGTTTTATTGTGCCTTACAGTTTATTGCTAGGTCCTTGACTTAAAGTATACAACACACACAACACAGTCTTCTTCACTGAGCCTGAAATATGAATTGCAAGAAATATATTATTTTTTTGAAGTGCAGTGTCTGGAATATTTGCAAACTGGTTTATTTTACAGCCATATCCACTGAGGAAAGCACAAGCCAAAAATACCTGGATTAAGACATCCACAGTTAAGAAGCTTCTCATGGACAAATGAAGCTGCCTCTATTCTAGATATGTGAAAAATAAAGCTTTGTCCTGTATTTAAAAAATAAGAAAATCAAAATTAGTATAGAGCTGTGGTTAAAAGGCACTTTTGGACAGTATCCAACTCTGCTGCTCAGATCAGGGCCAGGTAGAGCAGATTCCTCAGGACTGGGGGTTCTGAACGTGCACAAGTGTGGAGACTTGACTGGGCAGTGTTCACTCACACTGCCAGTCAGGGCTCTTGTCCTTAAATGGAATTTCTTATGTTTTAAAAAGTGTCTTTTGCTGTTGCTTGATCAAATGCAGGGCCCTGTCTCCTGATCGCCTGTTGTGATAAAAGCAACAAAAAGGTTTCCATCTATGCACTTTGCAACTCTTCCCCCTTGTCATGAAAATACAGTAACAACTTCAGGGAACAAAAGTTTCTTGGGATTTTTTTGTTTTCTTCTTTTTAACATTCTAGGGCTATTTTAGCATTAAAAAAAATCAAGTTATGCTGGGTTATGAGCCTTTGTAAGAGGTTCTGTCCTATAGCCAGTGTCTAATCATTTGGCCATGACATTCTGTCACTTAACTTGCCTGGCTGTTGCTGCTCAGTTCCTTAGAAATTGGAGCTCTTCCAATAAAAAGTCTCTCTCTGGGTCTGTACTCCTGATAAATAACATTTTTGTTACCTGTTCATGCACTGTGAGCTCCTTCCCTTTTCCCCTGCTGCCCACCTCTTGATCACTGCAGAACAGGAAATGACTATCCAAAGTAAGAATTTTAGGTTTTTTTGGTTGGTTTTTTTTTTGGTTTTTGTTTTGTTTTTGTTTTTTTAAAATTTCTGTTTGGACTGAAGTTAAATCTCAATCTCAAACGCCCCCTCATTCTTTTTAAAAAAAACAAAACAAAAAAGGCAAAGTTGTCTCCTTTGGATGCCCCAACAAAACTTATTTTAAAAATGTATATGTAATTTATTGAATGCAAGAGAGAATTATATTGGTTGGATATAACTCTGGATACTAAAATTGTATCTGTAACTTAGAAGGAGTTAGAATTGCCTTAGCTGGAGGGTGGGTCACTGGAATTCTCTTCAAGGCAGACATAAAACTATTCAGTTACGAGTTTCCATAGAGTGAAATCATCTCTCACTGGGATCTTGAAGAACACTTGATACTACCTTTTATGAGTTTTATCTAGGTCTGCTTTATTTTCTTTTTTACTCAAGCTGTTTGCAAGTGACAAAGAAGATTTGGCTTTTTAATACAAATAAGAGAAGTGACTATTTCATCGTGAGAAACAAAGCCCTCACCAAAACAAAAATACACCTCAGCACACAGAGGTGTATTTTTGTTAAAATAAATATAAATAGAAAACCATGAATCTTGTTTTAAAAATGGTTTTACCAGGAGAGATGAGCTTTTCTGAGATTCATCCTTGTCTCTTTTAAAAATGTCCATTTGACAGCACATTCTCTAGTAAGTTTTCTGTGCATGCTGTGAAAACCAGAATGGCTTCATATAAGCATTGCTTGGTCATTTTGATTCCTCTTCATAATGTGGACAATTGAAAACAAGTAAAAAGAGAGTTGATGATACTTTTAAACTTTGTGTGTTATGAGATGATTGATGAATACAGCCAAAGGTCTGTTTTGAATGTATGTGAGTGTAGTGACTCCTCTCAAAAAAAAAATTGTAATAATGAAGGAAGAAGCAGATGTCTCCTAAAAAAACAAAGAGCTAATCATTTTAGCTGATGATTTAGGCAGATTGAGTTTAACTATAGATTTTTTTTTAAATTGGCTTTTACTGGTTGTTTTCCATTCAAACACGAAAAATAAAAAATCTTCCAAAGGAACATGGTGGCAGTGCAGTCACAAATACTCTTGTCCTGTTCCTTCAGAAGTGCTGCTCTCCCACTTCAGCCCCCATGAGGATTTTTATTGTATTTGTTGTGATTTCTTTTACCCCTGGAGCCTAGAACCCATCTCCTCTACTTAGAATGACATGTTTGGTTCCTAGAAAGCAACTATTTCAGTCTAGAGACATGAAGCTTGAATTTCTTACCAAAAGAAACCTTTTACCCTCTTCTCTGTACTTTTCTGTGGCAAATAATTAAATTGGCAGACTTGCTTTAAATAGTGCTGTGGATTTTGGTGCTTCTGGCTGGAGAATGAGCGACACTTCACTGAACAACTACAGCTGTCTCTTTTTTAAAATAAACTAATGCAATCATCAGGGTTCTTTCTTTTCAGTTCCAGTTGAGTATTTCTCCTCAAAGATAAATGGAGAGTATTTATTAAAATGTCACTGCTGTCTCAAACATGTGTTAGAGCATTGTAAGGCTCAGACAGAGTTGTATCTGGAAAGATCAAACCACTTCTTTTACAAAATTATGTAGTGACAGGACAAGGGGCAATGGCTTCACACTGACAGAGAAGAGGTTTAGATTGGATATTGGGAAGAAATTGTTCTCTGTGAGGGTGGTGAGGCCCTGGCACAGGGTGCCCAGAGCAGCTGTGGCTGCCCCTGGATCCCTGGCAGTGTCCAAGGCCAGGCTGGATGGGCTCTGAGCACCCTGGGATAGTGGGAGATGTCCCTGCCAAGGATCTGCTTAGAATTTGTGTTTTTTCAACACCAAGATTTCATTATCTGCTACTTCAAATAGTGGCATTTAGAGGGATAATAAGTAAAAGAAATCTGCACTTTGTGGTGATCCCATGGTGTGATCATATAAACCTTCTGATTCAGAAATCTCAGGTGTCAGTAACCTCACTGAGAGTGTCCTGGGCTGCTGGATGTGCTTTGCCACTTGTTGCTGTGTGACCTCAGCAAAATTGCCCCATTGTTTCACCTGTATAGGACACAGCTCTAAAATAAGTGTAGTACCTCAGGGTGCTTGGACAAAAGACATTTGAAAGTACGAAGTGATGACTGAGAGCTTTGTTCTGTTGGGTTGTGATAAACTCCTGCATACCCTTTTTTGAGAGCAAGGATAATAGTAATGAACTATGGCTTCAGTCCTGGTAAAGACATGGAGAAATGGCTGTGCCTGGAGGACTCAGCAGACCTTCCATGGAGCCTGTGTATCTCTGTGGGTACTCCTCCCTAGGACTGGGCTCCTCCTCTCACTCTTTATTTTCTATTGTATTTCATACCTGTGGTTGCAAAATGTCACTATGAGTTAGGAAATCTGAGTAATGCAAACTGTAATCTCTATACTGCCAAGTATTGGCAGGTCTGGCTTTACCTCCATGGAGCCCTGTGTGCAGACAGGTGACAGTGTGTTTATCCTTATTATGTGATAAGTCTGGGGTGCTTGTTCAGATTCAGCTCAAGACTGAGCCTAGAGCAACTTCCCTTTAGTGTGGCTGTCTTCTTAGATGCATATTCTTTTTTACCTTTTTTTTTTTTTTTTTTCCCCCAAGACTGTCCAGAGTGCCACCTTGCAGGACAGGCTCTTGGCACAGCTGCTGTGCACTAGAGGTGATGGGAGCCCTGAGGAAAACAGGGACTAGGAATGTGCCTGCCAGGGAACTTCACTGGCACTGAGTGCCTCCTGATGGTCTCAGGGAAAGAGGAGAAACTGGGAGCAAGACTGCATTGGAGGGTTTGAGAGCAAGTCCTGTGAGGAGCTGTGGAGGCTTAGCCTGGAGAAACAGAGGCTTGGGAGGGCCTTCTGGCTCTGCACAACTCCCTGACAGGAGGATGAACCCAGGGAAGTCGGGTTCTGCTTCCAGGGAACAAGGGACAGGACAGGAGGGAACGGCCTCAAGCTGTGCCAGGGAATGTTCAGGTTAGACATCAGCAGGAATTTTCATGGAAAAGGTTGTTAAGCATTGAAAGGGGCTGCTCAGGGAGGTTTGGAGTCCCTGTCCCAGGAGATGTCCAGGGAATTACTGGATGTGGCACTCAGATCTGGGCTGGGTGGCAGGGTGAGCATCAGGCACAGCTTGGGCTCAATGATCTTGGAGGTCTTTTCCAGACTAAATGATTCTATGACCTCTGGTGACAAAGACCTGCTCCCACCCACTCTAACCTCTTTTCTAGGGAAGGAGAGGTACTCTGATGTTTAAGACTGCTCATCCTACCACTTGTCCCAGAAACAGGAGACCAGGGCAATGAGTCACCTGCTTGCACTAACTCACTGCTGTAGGTCCTGGCTCTGAAGCATGGGAGACACTTAATGGAAAGATGGATCTTGCTTGATGCTTGGCATAAACATTTGTATCCTGGTGGGAAAGATAAGGCACAGATACATTTTTTCATGGTGTATAATACTCCCTGCGTAGCAAAAAAAAAAAAAAGTAGTGCCTGAAATGCTTTGCTTGTAGAGAATGATGGACTTTTGGGTGGGAGTAATGGGATGAATCATTTCTGTTCTGAAAAAGGGAATTGATGACCTCTCAGGTTACAGTCCTGCCAAGAGTGTTGCTACTGCTGCTTTCCTTTGGAGTTTCATTTTCACTTTTGGCAGCAGAAATGGTTGCTCTGTCTACTGTGTCAGCTGCAAATATTAAAGCTTATAGAGGAGCTTAAAGTGAGTAATGTTGTCCTACTACCTTCATAGAGTATAATTTAAAAATCTGCCTCTTGAGAATCTAAAAAAATGTTCATTACCTTGTGCCTATATTTCATTAGCTTAATCACTGTTCATTGTGATGGAATCTGTGTTTAAATTAGCCAATTACATCAATCCCAAGCTAAGACTACAGTGGCTGGGCACAGGGTATGGGCACTTGGGTCCAGAGCTTGTCTTTGTGCAGCAGAGCCAGATCTAGGACACTGAGTACAGTTTGCCATTTAATGTCACAGGAAATCCAAGTTCAAACCACTCATGACAGCTATTTGCAGGCTGTCAGAACATCAGCATTCTGGAGTCCAGATATTTCCTTTTTTTGATGTCTCTCAATTTGGAAATAAATTATTCTTTTGAAGGTGTTCCTGTATTAGTAGAACTTGTGATAAGTTTGTGTGCTCAGGGAGCTGTAGGTGGAAACTTAACCTATTAAACTTGACACCATCCTTTGTGCAGATGCAGTGTGCTTTAGGGATGTAAATATGTATCTGCTTCTGTTACTGCTTTTTGTTTACTGTCTGCAAAACAGATAAAAGTTCTTGGGGGTTGTTTAGAGATGGTAATACCGTGTGGTAGATGTAAGGTCTCCATTCTGGGGACCATGTAGTAATCAGAATACAGAACAGCCTGAGCTGGAAGGGACCCTAAAAATCATTCCATCCCANCAATTTCTTCCTCATATCCCATCTGAATCTACCCTTTCTGACTTTGAATGCGTAGCACCTCTCCTGTCACTCCAGGCCCTTGTCAGGAGTCTCTCTCCATCTTTCCTGTGGGCTCCCTGCAGGCACTGCAAGGCCACAATGAGCTCACCCCAAAGCCTTCCCTTCTCCAGCTGAACAATCCCAATTCCCTCAGCCTTTCCTCCCAGCACAGCTGCTCCATCCCTCTGCTCCCCTTGGTGTCCCTGCTCTGGCTCCAGCAGCTCCCTGTCCTTCCTGTGCTGGGATCCCAAGGCTGGATGCAGCCCTGCAGGGGGGGGTCTCATCAGAGTAGAGCAGAACCACTTTTCCCCTGCTGCCCATGAATAGCTGGATCTGAAATAGGATGCAGAGATTCTGTGCTTTCTCTAGCCCTTGAATTCCTTTTCTTCTGAAGAGGAAACTACAGAAAACAGCACTTCTGTGCTTTTTTTGTGCCTGTTCTAGATGGTCTACCATTCCCATCAATACAAGACTTTAATAGACATATTAAAAAAAAAAAAAAGTCCAGTATGTTGTAGTTGTAGTTAAAGAAAAGTTGTATTTCAGAAGTTTTAGGGGGATTCACTCCTGAACTGGTCACTGATCCTTCCCTGAAGATACTGGAAAATTCTAGCTGAGATTCAATACAATATTCAGCTGGGAGAAACATACTGTAAATGAAGGAATGCCATAGATTCCTTATACATGGCCATTGCCTAAATGCGACTGTAACTTAATTTTTAAAATAATAAGGTTCCATGAATGAAGGTGGACTGAGTTCTGACAGGTGCCTTTTGTGTCCAGAAGCTTGTGGACAGCACACTGGGCAAGAAGCAGCATGCAGGCATCGAACTGCTCCTTGTCAACAACCCGGGCAAAGCTTTCTCCTTGTCAGTGGTGGCTGCACATCAAACCCAGCAGTTTGCTGCAGGGACGCCTGTGTTCTGAAATACTCTGTCATTAGTTCTGAATTAACTCATTCACCCTTTCATTTGTGAATTAATCCCCTCTAATGCAGGCAAACATCGCAGTTGTGGTTGTCTGGGTATTGTTAATCTGCGTCATGCACAGCCTGAGCACTAGGCCTGGGTAATGATCTCGGAAGAGAACAGCTTTGTTTAGAGCAGTCCTGAGCTCCAGGTGTGGTTGTTGAACTGTGCAAGTAATACTTCAACAAAACACTCTCTTTTATGTGGATCTTGAGTGCTGAGTTCATTATTTCGGGCTGTGTGTTTATTTGGAACCCTAAGCTAAAACGAAAATAGTTCTTGGCAAGTCTGTGCTTAATTCTTTAATTCACTTTTGGTCAAGGTTGTTAGAGCCTAATTCTCCTCCCCTCTCTTTTTTCTCTTTTTCTTTCCTTTTGTCTCCTGTTACATTTCTTTAAAGTAATGAATTTAATAGCAGAGTGAATAGAAGCTGCACTCTGCTCGCTCCCCTAGTGGTACCTACTCCAGGTTGCAATTTCAGGACTTTGAACTTGACTGTTTCTGACACAACATGAATGTCAGTAGCACAACCGTGATTTACAAGCTGGAAGCTTCTAAGGTGAACAAAACAGAGCAGTGAAGTGCAGCCTTTGTCCTGGGGTATGTTTTTACTTAATTTTTCTTCTCCAGGATTTATTGTTGCATGCTATGGCAAACAGTAGTAGGTTTATTTTTCCTGTAACAACACCAATGCCTACTACAAACTATAAAACTTCATGGATCAGTTAGCAATATTGTGAGTTAGAAAAAATCTCTCACTTTATACCATATACCTTTATAAACTTCATTTTGAAGAGCTTTATTAGAATAAGCCTTAAATCTCTTTCTGAGAGCGTTAGCCAAGCATGTTAGCATGCTAATAGGTTTGGAGTTTTTTTTTCCCACATTTTTTCCCCAGTCCCTACCCAGAGTCTTTTATTCCTATGGCATTTGGGGTGGTGGATTGCTGTTCTCATGCTGCCTGCCTTGTTTTGCTGACTTCCATCAGCCAAATTTTTCAGCCCTCACTCCTGACTTGGAAGTGAACATGGATATTTTGGTCTCTGCTTGAGTCAGTCAATCCCTCTGGGATGAGCCACGAGCAAAAGCCACCTGTTCTCCAGGTGGTGCCTCTGCAGACAAGTTTAGTTCTTATTCTTTGCTTTTAAGAGCTAATGGTGAGAAAGTGAGAGCAGAGGAACAACGCAGTAGTTGTACCTCAGGAAGCTCTTTAGAAGGCAGTGCCCAATTTTAGAGGGGTGCATGGTGTGTTAATCACCACAGTGCAGCTTGTTTCCTACAAATCTAAAGTGAGGAGTCGTTGTGACTGGAGGTCGGGGGCAGATCTCCAGCCTGAGAGTAGGATATTTTAGTCCTTTTGAGAAAAGTGTGATGATTGGGCAGGTAGTGTAAGGTAAGAGAACACATTGAATGCATTACTAATGATAACTGCATTTCTCCCAACTCCTCCCCTCTGTAGTTGCATATATAACAGATATTTCAGGCTTTCATGTGCTGAAATAAATAATTTGAATGATTGTTTCTCATGAAAATGAATGTAGACAATGCATTAAAGTAGCTAATGATGTTTTTAAGGTTAATGGGCAATTGTGGAGCAGTTCTGAAATTCATTAGCATCAAATGCTTTAAAAGCAGTTGATCTTTCCCATCTTTTTGTAAATAATGTTGTGGCTTTTTAAGTGAGGTTACTTTGATAGGGGAAACTCTTCTGGAGTGGGAGAATGCTGTATTTCAGAGTAGTGAGAGAGCTTAGAAAAGTATCCCAAAAGGGGTGTTGGAGGAGGAAGACTGAGCTGAATTTAAGTGTGTTTGATAAGAACACAAATGAAGCCATGAACTTAAGTTGTATTGTCAATAGAGAAAAACTCTCAACACTTACAAAAGAACTTGAGCTTCTTCCTGAAGGCTGAGTGGGGATGTGGGAGCCGCTGTTACAGACAACAAGGCTGTGCAGGGAGCCCGATTGCTCGCTGGCAGTTTAGGCAGCCTCGGCCGCTCTTGTCCCTGTGCTCTCCTCAGCAAAGGTTTGTCACAGCAGCAGCACTGCCATGGGCATCACAGGCTGTGGCCCAGCCTGGATCAGTGTCTGAGCAAACTGTGGGGCCTGAACAGGGGGACTGAGGCTCTGTCAGTCATAAACAGCTGCCTCTGACTGATGAAAGTTTAACAGCAAGCACACTGCCTCCACATTTGATATTTCTGCCTGGCTGTATGAAAGATCTGAGACGCCTGTTCTTGTTTCCTTGGTCTAGAGCTTCGCACTGGGTGTATTTATGTGGTGGTTAGCAACACTGCTGGGTCGCTTGCTTTATTCTTTCCTGTGAGGGTGCTGAGGCACAGCGTGCCCAGAGAAGCTGTGGCTGCCCCTGGATCCCTGGCAGTGTCCAAGGCCAGGCTGGATGGGGCTCTGAGCAACCTGGGATAGTGTCAGGTGTCCCTGCCCATGGCAAGGGGTTGGAACTGGGTGCTCTTTAGGTTCATTCCAAACCATTGTGCGATTCTGTGAATCTCAGTCCCTCCCAGCCTGCCGGCAGCCCCGGGATTGCGCAGTTCCGCCGGTTCTCACGGTGTCAATCCTCCTTCACTGCTGCCGCTCCCGCCCCGCGCGGGGAGGGTTTAGAGGCGAACTCGGTGATGTGCGGGCACCGTGAGTGAGGCAGCGTGTGCTGCGACAGGGGCAGGTGCGGTGAAACAGCCTGTGGGGTTGGAACTGGGTGCGTCCCGCCGCGTCCCGGGCCCCGTCCCGCCGCGTCCCTCACGGGCGGCGCGGTGGCGCCCCCCCGCGGCCGCGCTGACGCTGTGCTCCCTTGCAGGGCGCACCGGGCGCTACACGCTGATCGAGAAGTGGCGGGACACGGAGCGGCACCTGGCGCCGCACGAGAACCCCATCGTGTCCCTCAACAAGTGGGGACAGTACGCCAGCGACGTGCAGCTGATCCTGCGGCGCACCGGGCCCTCCCTGAGCGAGCGGCCCACGTCGGACAGCGTGGCGCGCATCCCCGAGAGGACTCTGTACCGGCAGAGCTTGCCGCCCCTGGCCAAGCTGAGGCCGCCCGGGGACAAGGCCATGAAGAGGAGGGAGCCGAAAAGGAAATCCCTCACCTTCACCGGCGGCGCCAAGGGACTAATGGACATCTTCGGGAAGAGCAAGGAATCCGAGTTCAAGCAAAAGGTGCTCAACAACTGTAAAACAACAGCGGACGAGTTGAAGAAGCTGATCCATCTCCAGACGGAGAAGCTTCAGTGCATCGAGAAGCAGCTGGAGTCCAACGAAGCCGAGATCCGCTACTGGGAGCAAAAGTACAACGCCAGCCTGGAAGAAGAAATCCTCAAACTGGAGCAGAAGATCAAACGGAACGAAGTGGAGATTGAAGAGGAAGAGTTCTGGGAGAATGAGCTACAGATCGAACAGGAGAATGAAAAGCAGCTGATGGAGCAGCTGCAGGAGATGAGGCAGAGGATCCTGGAGTGCGAGAGCAAGCTCAAGGACTACGTGTCTCAGATCCACAACATGGAGAGTGGCCTTGAAGCAGAGAAGCTGCAGCGGGAAGTTCAAGAGTCCCAAGTGAACGAAGAAGAAGTCAAGGAAAAGATCGAGAAGGTGAAGGGAGAAATTGATATTCAGGGCCAGCAGAGTCTGAGATTGGAAAATGGCATTAAAGCGGTAGAAAGGTCTTTGGGCCAAGCTACCAAGCGGTTACAGGTAAGACTGTCTTTTTATTCGTAGCTAGAGAAAGTCAAAGACTGTGACTAATTTCTTTTACCCAAGTCTGAAGCCCATGAAAGACAACACTGTTTCCAAAGTGAATTGGAGTAAAAGGGGGAATGTGTTGCTTTCATTTTCAAATTGCATTTCAGTTTGTGGGTTTTTTTTTTTTGAAGAGCAGACAGTTTTTATTTCACCTGTGTTTAACTTGCTCATTCAAACTGATAAGAAAAGCAGTAATTGGCACCATCGCAGCCTTTTCTGAGGATAAACTTCTGATCTTTGCTAGATTTGTCTGCCACCAAAAGGGATGAATTACAAAGAACAGTCCAAAGTAGCACCTAGAAAGGTACAGAGATAAAGTTCCTGCAAGGCTTGGTTTTAAAGAACAGCATCCCTCTTTTCCTGGCTGACTCACTGGTGTTCAGGATTTTACCTTCTGAGTCATTTGTGGCACACATATCAAAAGAGAATCCAGTCCCTATTTCCTTGGTAAAGTTAATGTTACCACCTGGAACTTGATAGAGCATGAAGGAATAAAGAACCTCCAGGTGCTAGCTGGATGAGGTGGAAGAAAAATTGGAGCTCCTGGGATTTTTATGTGCCACGTAAGATAGTCCTAAGGCAGCAGACATCAGTTGGAGATGTGGCTCTTGCTGATTCCCAGGATTCACAGTTAGTATATATTGCAGCGCTGCAGTGGCATTGAGGTGATTCCACTGTGAATATGTAAAGGGATTTCATATCCTTACTTCTGCCTTAGATCCATGTCAGTATGAGCTCTTTTTACTACATGATGAAGGGACGAAAAAAAGTAATCTTTTCATCCAAAGCAAAATGGATGAAAACTGTAAGCAGTTTTGGCCATGTTTATCTATGCTAAGTTTGCAGACATGCTACACTTAAGGATTTGCACTGATGGAAAGCTTCAAGTCCTCTTGATGAGTTTTATTGTATCCTCAGTCACATTTACTGATTGATGGAGTTCAAACTATTTCTGGCTTGGTTCTTTTCATAGTCTAGGTTCTCTTGGGAAAGTTCCTGTTCAGTTCAGATCTTCCAATATTGTTCTAAACCTAAAGGTGCACAAATCTGGAAGTCCAAAAGAAAATAAACTGAGCCCAGCATTATGGAGCTTTGGGGGAGGAGGAAATAGACAAATATTTTATCACATACCTAAAGTTAAAGACAACTGCTTAAGCAGCTCAGCCTCTGTGTGTGGGAATAATAATAATCCAAGACTCTTGTAATCCATCAGAGCTGTAAATTTTGCATATCTTGACAGAAATAAAGAGAAATATCTTAAATGATAATCTGTGCTTTGAAAGGGTGGGGAGCCAGCCAGGCGTTGGCTTCATTGCATAAATCCCTTGCAGAGTGAGAAGGTTCTGGCCAGAAAAGTTTAAATAGAAAATGCAAAGAACAAGAAGAGAAAAGCATTTTACTCCTTTTAAGATCAGAAAAATTAAATGAGCTGCCCAAACCATGCTGAACACTTCAGGAATAAGTAAGACTTGTACCCGACTGCTGCTCTGTTGATTATTTTTTTGGCATTCACACTATTACCTTTATTTGCTGACATGCCAAAGTTTTTTTCAGGTGGTACGAGAAACAGCTGCTAGTGATCCAAGAAGCAATATAAAAATAAAATACATTAAGAAAAAAACAATTAAGGTCATGGGTTAGACTTAATGATCTCAGAGTTTTTTTCCAACCTAATTGATTCTGTGATTCTAGTAAGTGCTAGTGAGTGTTGACTCGCTTTTTAAATTACAAGATTAAAATACCCCACAACTCTTCAATTTGCATTTGAGCTTTAAAAATTGGAGGCTTTCTCATCAAAAGGAGAAGCATTAGTTGCCCATCTGTATATATGGTCATGAAATGCTGCTTTATTTGCTCAGCAGATGTTTTCTGTTTGCTGGCAGGACAGGGAACAAGAACTGGAGCAACTGACCAAGGAGCTGCGCCAGGTGAACCTGCAGCAGTTCATCCAGCAGACGGGAACCAAGGTGACGGTGCTGCCGGCAGACCCCGTGGAGGTGGAGGCCCCACATGTGGAGCTCGAGAGAGGTGCAGCCCTCGGAATACTTTGGGAAGGAGGGAGGGGGAAGGGGCGGCCAGTGCCTTTACTGTCGCTCAGTGCTGGTGCTGTTACGTGAGGTGAATGCTCTCTTAGCGAAGACATTAGCAAAACACTAAGAGAGCGCATTGTCGAGTACTTCTTTTCATTCCAAGGGTTTAGCAGGCTCTAAATAGAGAGCAGTATGTGGAGAACTCTCCCACTGTGCCCGAGCATGCGTTTGTCCCATCAGCAACGCATTAAGGCTGCAGCTTTCAAGAGTGGCCGCCATGGCTGGCTGCCAGCACGGAACGTGATTGTACATCTGACATTGCTGTTAGTCTGGGCTCTTCCTCTTCTGGTGGGGGTGTTGTCAAAGCAGAAAAAGGAATGTGTCTGGATCCCAAGAAATCCCAGACAGCAGCCACACAGGAATAGGAGCCAATCCAGCTGGGCTGCCAGCCATGCAAAAGTCCTGCACAGATGGCTGTTACGGTGGGTGTGAATTGACTTGCCCCCAGTGAGATCAGTGCAGCCTGCACGTGCCCACATCTGGATTCAGAATTTCCTGGGCAGAACCACGGGAATGTTTTGCATGCGTGTCAGAGCTGCAGCACCAGCACAGTCGTGTGCTTTTTCTGGCACTCTGCTTCCAAGGGGCTCTTTGTCTCGGCATTCTCCTGTGCTGAGTCTGTCCCTATGCTCAGAAAACTTTATAACCAAAAGGCACTGGGAGGGCAAGGGGGTGGGGAGAGAAAAAAAGACAACCAGGCCTTCAAATGCAGCACTTGTATGAACTCTTTTAAGTGGGCAGGAAGCTGAAACTTTGAGTTATGTTACAGGTTCAAGCTCTTTCTGCACATCACCATATAAGTGTGTGTGTGTCTGTGTACCTGTTTCTGGTGGGAGGGTAATTCTTTTGCTTGAGTTTTGTTCTGACATGAGTAGGAAGTGTGCACTTTGCTTCCTACCTAGGCACTTCAGTAGTTTGTTACATGTGGAATTAGTTTTTCTGTATTGCATTAAACAGGAGGAGGGCACCTGTGCTGATGAATTTTCTAATTGCCCTTTTTCTCGTGCAGAGCCAACCTTTCAATCTGGGTCACTGAAGCGCCCTGGCTCATCGAGACAACTCCCCAGTAACCTTCGGATCCTACAGAACCCCCTGTCATCTGGTTTTAACCCGGAGGGCATTTATGTATGACAGTACATTCCTCTTCTAGAGAGGACCTAGCAAGGTACCCTGGACAAGATACACTCTATTTTATTCTGCCAATGATGAATGGAAGAAGTTTGTCTTGTTTTGGTTTTTTGTTACACCACCGTGTTATTTTTCCTTCTTCCTCCAACACCACTTGGAGCCATACCCTGTGCACTGATGCTAAAGAGATGGGAACTGTCTTGATTCATAATTGGCAAGGATGACCTTGCTGTCAGCACAGCTTGAGTGCAAAAACCTTCATTGTTTTTGCCACTTCAGAAGTGTTTGGGAAAGTATTGTTCCTTGTATAGGCATAAATGGAAGACTGAGGGTGAAGGAAACCGTGTATGCAACTTATCTGAGGTTTAATTTATTCCCTTTAATCAATGGACCTGTGAATGTTGACCTTTTATATTTTTATTTTTAACTTGTGAATTATCACGTATGGCTGTGTGTCAGTCTGACGAGGTGACTTTAATTTGTGTGTACCAACATCCCCCATGTGATCGAGTACAGCACCTGCAATGCAGAGTTCTGAGGGGTGCTGAACCATTGCAGTGGTTTCTCACCACTGACTTTGTTCATTTCTGTCGTGGGTCATCATATGTCATGTTCCATCCATTGCTACCTTTTAAGGCTTGAAAAGTGAGCTTGTGGGATTTACTTGCTGTTGTATCTGCCTTGAATGAAGCACCTAGTGTTCAAAAGATTTATGGATTTTAAACTTTGGCTTGGTAAAAATATTTCCAGCATATGATTGAGGATGCACTAGTTAGATGATATTTTATTATATAAAATGTATATTTGAAATATTTTGCCACATTGTATATGCCTTTTGAGAAACGAACAATGTAAGAAGTTGTCTTCATATATCTTACCAAAAGAGAGTAGGAGGCTTTCACTGTGTGTGATTTTTGTACTTCATTTTTTCCACTAGCCATTACAGTGTTCTTGTTTTGTTACAAATCTTGCTGTTGGAGGGGAAGAAAGACACAACACAAATGAGTATTCACTTCCAGCCTTCCAGAATCCACTCAAGTTTTGTGAAGGGAAGAAACCTGGCAGAGTCCCGTGAAGTCAACAGCAGGGTTCTTATTGATAGGAGTGAGGCCAGCGTTTCATTGAGCTCCCTGGTGGAGACATTTGGCCCCTTTGAAAGACAATTACAGAATGTAAAGCTTCCAAGCAGAAAATTCACACATTCGGTGGTCATTTTTCACACAACATGTGAAAAGAGAACATTATCACATCTTGATGTTGCTAAGAAAGAACTAGACAAAAAAGGTTTCCTGCAGAAAGTAGCCACTCCCAAACAGCTCTTTGGTTTCGGGCCCTGAAGTGAGATTGCTGCAGGGGACACCAGGTTTGTGGAGAAAGGGACTGGCATCAGCGGGACACACTGTAAACATTGGGGACTGTCCTCATGGATGAGTTAGGGAAGGGATGGCCCTTCCCTGGTTTGGATTTCCTGTTCTAACAGCAACTCACAGCATCATCCTCACCTTGGAGATCCCCTGGGCACGATGGGGGACACTGCCCTCACTGCAGTGCTGAACGCTTGGGCTCCTGATGTCCCCCTTGGCAGGGTCAGGATTCTACCACTGCTAGGAAACTTCAAGCTTTTAGCCATAGAAAAATACTTAACTCCTAGCATCCTCTTGTGTTGATTCACTGATGTGCAGATAAATGTTAATTTAAGTCTCCTTTTCTAAAAAAAGGAGCTTCCTGACAAATGGAAGTTTTAAGAGATATAACAGAAGATGAAGGATTCTTGAGTGTTTAATGCATTTTTTTTTCCTTTCCACTTATTAATGGCATCATATATTCTAAAAATGCTGCTGTATTTAGACTAACAGCAACAGATAAGGCTGTGAATATATAAAGGACCTTTCCAAATGGACTCTGAATTTTTACTGTTTAACTTATCAGGTCTTTCTTTTTTTTTTTTTTTTTTCCTCCATCTTCCCTTGTGAGCAAACTGGAAAATGAGATATTCCTACGTGAGGAACTTTTGCATTGCTCACCCATTTTACTGTTAGTTTATCACAATTCTGTGCTCATGTTTACTGTGCCCATAACTTTGTATTAAAAAACAAACAAACAAAAAAAGAATGTGTGTATATATATATATATAAAAAAAAGTGTAAAATATGCATAGTTTGGGGACAATATCTGTCCAAGGTACTTGAGCATATATGCCTTACATTCTGGGTTCAATTTACAGAAGTGAAATGGCCCTCTCCAGTGGATATCTTGCATCTTCAGCACCTCTTGATGTTAGAGAACTGAGGCACTCAGCACCTTGCAACGTCTGGCCCAAATTATGCTGCATGGGGGTGGGGGGAAACAGTCTTGTCCTGAGATGAAGTATTTTTAAGGCAGATCAGCATATTTACTCCAGCTAATGATTTTGTCATATTCTGTGACTGGTCCATCTCCCACAGATGTCAGTTTGAGCTGAATTGGGCTCTTGCATCATAAAACCTGCTCTTTCTCTGCCAGGTTATTCTGTAAGTTGGGAGGGAGGAGGAAGAAGATTAAAAGGAAGAATAGGAGCAGCTTTGGGGGGCTTGCATTACAGCTTTGTCATGGAATCAAGGGGTTTGAGTTAAGCAGCAGCTGTTGGACACAGGGCCAGCCTGGAGCTGGCTCAGGAGTGACCATTGCAGCACCCCTGAGTGGCCCCTCCTTGCCAGGGCTTTGGCACCTGTGAAGGTGATCTGAAAAACATCTGCAGCTTCAGCCACAGCTGTGGCCAAGGAGAGGCTTTGGTATCCAGACCTGCCAGTTGTGAGACACTGACAAATTCCTCTGCCCCCACCATACTCCTCTTGCTTACTGAATTTCACCCAGGCTGAAGTTCCATAGCATCTTCACCCTCTCTGTAAATAAACCAAAAAGAAATGGCATGCCCTTGCATTAAATGTGAATTGACCCATGTTTTACAGTTAGAAAAATTCCTCACACTACGGCATTTAGTTTTGCTTCTGGTGAACTGCAGAAACTCACTCTTTCTTTACAACTGTACAAAAAGTCCATTTTCAGAAGTGTTTCAAACCTCCTGGGGCATTAGCAGAAAGGAAGCTACACATACTAATTTTAACAAGTGCCATATTATTTACTGGGCAGCATGATAAAAATGGGATTTTTTGCTTGCGTTAAATATGTTGAATACACAAGCACTATTTTTCAGTGCACAGGGAATTTATATGGAGAACTCCTGTAATTTATTACTAATGGAAATTAACTGTGTTACCTCTCTCATCCACGAGGATACAGTTTATTTTTGCTGGAGATGCTATGTTGTTAGGGGAAAAGAGGTGGGGTGACCATCTGAAAAGCCAGTAGGTTAAGGCTAAGGTGAACAGTCTGAATGCCTGAGCAAGGGAGAAACCAGGTCCCACTCTGAGAAGTCAGCTCCCAGTATCTTTCAGTGGGACTTAGGTTCCCAAGTGCCTGAATTGCTTCTGGAAATGGTATGTTAGCTTTGAGATTGCTTGCTTTTCTAAACCCTGGCAAGTTCGGAGGAAGTTCTTGAAGAAAAAAGCTACCACTACTAGCATTAGCAATATGCAAACATGAGGTAAGAGGGAAAAAGA
Source organism: Thryothorus ludovicianus (assembly GCA_013397245.1). Lineage (NCBI taxonomy): Eukaryota > Metazoa > Chordata > Aves > Passeriformes > Certhiidae > Thryothorus > Thryothorus ludovicianus. The sequence goes on along the minus strand of VZTB01004788.1, from coordinate 266,397 downwards.
TTCTTTAGTGAAATAAAAATCTCCTCTTGGGGCAGCAATTGCCTTGTTTTTAGCATGAAGAGTATTGCATTGTTTTAGTGAACTGGGATCATATGAGTATGATCAAAGAAACATCGATCTTGTAATTTTTAGTGAGTTACCTTGAAGCATATAAATTCCTGATGTGCATTAACTTGAGTGAATTGGGCCTTAATGATACATGTAAATAACAAAACTGTATTCAGATATTTTTTCCAGAAAGTAGTCTCTAATGGTCTGTACTGTATTAAAAAAGTGTCAAAGTGTTACTTTTATATTATACCTCCTTTTTTGTTTTTGTTTATTTTTTTTTTTAATTTTTTTTTTTAGAACATTGAAATGTGCATGTCTATTCTATTTGCTACAGTATTTTAATGTTTTGGATGAAGGCCATCAGTTGTATGGAGATGACAAAACAATCATTCTGTCTATTTATTCAGTATTGCTGCTTAAAGTTTTCAAAATAAAGCTTTCAATGCCAATATAGTGACTGGTTGAAAGCTGTTCTAGCTTTTTTCAGGTGTTTTTTTTTTTCTATGTTTGTAGAAAACTAAATAAGTGAAATTTGGTATATGAGCTGTTATACCAGCAAAGAATTATTGCAATAAGATTGGGGGCTAAGTGTAAGTGTGTGTAGTAAACACCAATGTATGCATGCAGTGAATTCCTTTAGGTATCTCAGTGGAATGCTGAAGAATGTTAAATCCTTTGTGGTCTTGCAGGCACTTTACACATGTGACCAAGTACTGGTTAGAGCTTTGAGCCCATGTGTCGTGCTTGTGAGGGCAGAACAAGGGGGTCACAAAGGATCAGCCTGGAGCCCTTTAAACCAGATTGGGTTTAAGGACATTCTTGATTGTTCCACAGATTTGTTTCTGACTGGGGCCTAAAAAACGTGTTCAGATACAAAACCCTTTCAGTTGCAGCAAGGATGCCTCAAATGTAGCTGATACCTCTGAAAATTTTAATAGTTCTGAAATGGATCAGGTGTGCCTGCTGTACTTGTGAAGTGTGTCAGAATGCTGAGAGCATCCACCCTCACCATCATCCCATAAACTGCTAAGCAAGGGTTCTGACTGCAACACGTGAGTTGCTGATGCTTTAACCTAGAGAAGCAACACAAACTGTGAAAACACAAGTGAGCATTTTATTACTGCTCTGCTTCAATTCCACAAGATGAAAATCTGTATTATATGTAACTATATTTTTTGTCATTTAAAAAGCTTCTATTTTTTATTATTCTCATGAATGGTGGACAAAAAATATTGGATATGCTCCCATACAATAAATTCCCCTCTGAAACTCTGGGTCTTTAAAATTCATGGCTTGCTGGGATTACACCGTTCATTCAAGCACATCTCACGATAGAGCTGAGCTGCTGGGACTCTGTCAGAGAACACCAGGCCTGAAGGCAGGGCCAAGGTTAGTGTGTCCAGCTGAAACTATTCCAGAAAGGGCCCTGTGTGGAGCATTGGGCCACAGGAGCTCTCCTAAATGGCAATTTCCTTGGGGTGTGGGACACACAGCTGGTTGGTGTGGGGCCTGTATGGCAGATGAGAGCTCCTTTAACTGTGCTGTAATCTCAATCAGATAAAGCCCAGGCACTGTAAGAGGGAAGAGGAGCTTGTTTTCAGCTGAGGAACTGTTATTAAATTAACAGTAACCCTGGAGTGACAGGATTGGTCAGTGACAAGGGAACTGAGTAACTTAAAGCAAAGAGGAAGAGGTTCCCTGGGAGGTGATCAGGGAGAGCAACTGAATACAGATTCTTCCCACAACAAATGCAGGGTGCCCTGATGCTTCAGGGAGCAGAAAGAAATTAATCTTTGAACAAGGAGCAGAAGGCTTTTTAGGCCAGATTCAGGTGTAGTTACTGTGCTGAGACCAGAGAGGGTGTAAAGCTTGCTTGAGATCATTTGAGCTAATCAAGGCTGGGAACTTGATACAGCTGGAGACTTGTGATTTAAGCCATCCAAATGCAGTCCTTAGTCTAACGTCCCAACAAATGGATTTTCCTAAGCTAACTGGAGCCTAATCTCATTAGATGTGAGCAGAAGTGAGCTAACAGTAGTGGTACTGTTGACTGGCAATGGGACAATGCCATGAACTCCACTGAAGCCCTAGCACGTGGCACTGTTGTTGTCAGGGCTGTGGGAGCTGTGGAGGCCCTGAGCTCTGAAAGGTGCCCTTTGCTGCTCCTGCGCCAGTCAGCTGGCTGGCTTTTGTGGTAACTAAGGTTTCCCAGCATGTTCAGCAGAGCCAGGGCTACAGCTGATGGTTCTGATCTTTTGCTTTGCCTTTAAAGGACAAAGTGCTGTATTTGTATGTGGCTGCTGCAGCACTAACTAGCTCTGTGTAACTGGACCACTAATGAGTTGCAAAACCAGACCAGATCAATGATCCATTTCGTTCAGAAGCCGTACTGAATTCTTCTGCCTGTCATGTCTGTGTCAGCTAGGTAGTATTCCTTTATAACCCAAATTTTTAATGATTGTTTCAACTAAGATGTCTGGTGTCTGAAGTAGGGCACAATGAGAAATGGTCCCCATTATTGCCTTGCTTGAAAATGATATATTTGCTACCTTTGATATTGTAGCTAGTGTTAATGAGTATTTTCTGGGTCAGCCACTACTTCATCATTAACTTTCTCCAGAAATACTGGATGGAGACAATCTCAGTTGGTCTATTTTGTTCCCTTTTTCCAGATGGATATGCTGTGTACTTTTTTTCCCGTCCTTTGCACTGAGTTGTGTGCTGGGCTGTAGAAAGGCTACAGGCATCTCTGGAAGAGTAAGAGAGTATCATCACAGTGTCATCACACCTCTGTTGAGACATCTGGAAGCTGATGGAGGTGAAATACCACTGCACCACACTGTGCTTATTGTTTCAGCTACATGCTTTGTCTTTTCTACCCCCCTGCAAAAGGAGGAAGATAGTTGGTAATTGGAAGACCTAGTAGGAAAATGCAGCATAGAAGATCTAATATTCCATCCTGGGTCAAGTTGTAGGGAAGAAAAGTTTTCTATGATTTATTTTTAATGAGCAATAGTTCGAAGAAAAAGTATTCAGAAGAGCTCCAGCTGGGCTTGTGGAAAGTGTGCTGCTTAAAAAACCCACCTTATGTAACGCAACACAAATGAGTACCAATAATTACATGCCTAGGTATTCTTAAAAGGAGGGCTTCTGGTTAAAACAGAAACAAAAAAGATCAACAAATAGGAGGTTGATGGAAGGAAGGGAGTGAGATGTAGACCAAGTAAAACACCTTTAACCTGATCTGTATTTGCCCTGAAGTCCCTTCCAGTGTCAGTGTGATGGAAAGTGAGTCATGCAGCTTTGGAACTGGTGACATGGTATCACAGAAGTACCATCAGGAGCTATTGGTAAAATCAAATTCAGGCCAGCCTTTAAGTCAGAAGTAACTAGAATTTCTTTCTGGTTGCCTGTGGAGCTTCCCCTAAATTACTACCTGTCACAACTTTTATCATGTCTATCAAACTGCTGTTCATGAAATGTTATGTGCCCAGAGCAGATGATTTGGCTTTAGCAGCCCAAATCAGCCTGAGGTGAACTTTGATCCATGAGGTGGAACTGGCCCTCCTGGCACACTGAAGGGAAACCCCAGAGTGACAACTGACCTTTGACAAAATTTTGTTGCTACAGTGTTGTCTTCAGTGTTTCCTTGACCCAGCAGATCTGCAGCATGGCTGCCAAGACTATGACCTGGGTTCTCCATTGTCACATCGCTTGTGTCACGCACAGCACCGGAGTGGAGGAGGCAGTGACAGAGCAAGTGAAAAAGGCAACAATGTGTAGAGCTGGGGTGAAAGGCTATGCCAGGGCCAGGCACCAGCTAATCGGGTCTCCTGGAGTGTGCCAACGCTGCAGTTGCCAGCAGGCCCACACGAGAGGGCAGCAGTACGTGCAGCAGCCACGCACTGCGATGGGGAGCAGGTTTTCTAGGAATACACAGCACGTAAGGCACCCAACATTCCAACTTTAAACGTGTTCTTTCAGAAAGGACATTAATACTTACATAGACACGTCTTACTCGCAATGTCAGTGTAACTGATGCACAAATGATGCCATTCCTGCAGTTTCTGAGCAGGCTTGGAAGCTTTCTGAAACCTGTACAGATGTGGGTTGAAACATTCCATTTTAGATACTGTCCTGTGCCTGGGGTATTTGCCTATGCCTGGGAAGCTCCTGTTTCATTTCCCAGCTCTGCCATAGGTTTCCTATGTGTGACCTTGGGCAAGCTACAATAATCCCTGTGGATTGGAGTCCCCCAGCTGTAAGCCTGAGATAATACTGCCTCATCCCCTTTGACTTTGTCTATATATACGGCAGGCCCCGTGGGGAACAGCATCTCGATTCCTATTTGTTTGGCAAATAGTACTGAGCACAACGTGGTCCTGAACTTGGCTGTGCCATCCAGATACTGCAGCATGAAGTGTATTTTTATATCCTGCCAAGAGGGTAGTGACAAGAAGTCACTCAGAGTTAGCTTTACCTTGCAGTGAGAGAGCAAGATGCAGGTGTGTTGAGGGGAGCTGGGGGTTTCTGAAGGTGAAATCTTGTTTAGCTTTAAATAGATTTCTTTTTCTAAATGAGTATAAAGGAAAAACAAGTAAAGGAACGAAACCTCATTTCAACTTTTGCTCAACTTTCTTCCTGCAAGGTGCTGCTGTTACCAGAGGCAGCCTCAATCCTTTTGCAAGTGCTGCTTGGGAGTGTGTTGTACCTAATCGATAGAAACAATTGACTGAACACAGGCTGAGATTTGCTTGGTGGTCTGAGATGTTCCAATGTTTCCACAAGTCTTAGGATGTTCTAGCAATGTGTATGTAACCAGTAATACACCATGACATGCTGCCCTCTCACAATTTTCCATTGATACCAAAGTGCCCTTTGGTATTAGTGGCTGAAGACATAAAGCACACAGGAGTTAGAATTGTAGGAATGTGCCTTTTTTCATTGTTTTCCAACTCCAAAGTGTTTTCTACATGCTCCAAATAAATTTAATTAACTAACAAACACCTCAGCTGCACTTACACCAGTCTTGCCCAGAATGAGCACCCTTCAGCATGTCTGAGCACAGAGTCCCTGCTGCTCAGTTCTGGGGTCAAAGATCATTTAAAGATGTTGCCATTTCAGTAATAATTAGTGCAGCTGCTGGCATCTGACAGGCCAGTGAATAATCAGTCCTGCAGTACCTGTCCTGCTCAATAAAGTTCTTGCTGCTACCTTTGTACATTATCTGAGGAACTTTACAGCTGGAGGCACCTACTTGGAGGAACATGTCCCTCCTTTGGTAGGAAGAATGGACTGCCCCCAGGGTGCAGCCACACAGGACAAGCACAGAATTCAGGTGTTGTGAGCAACTGCAAAATCAGGAGCCTGGGCAGTGTGAGTATCTTAACATCTTAGTATCAGTGGCAGAACACAGCCTAAAATTCCCAAGGAAGAAACTACTTTCTTATGTTACTATGACAATAAAAATGATCCCAAACATACAATTTTTATACATGCACACACATATATGTGTATGTAGTCAACTCATTAGATGTCATTATCCTTTTTGTCAGCTTGGGAAACTAAAGCCCAGGGATGTGCTGGGCTTTCCCAGAAGGAGTACAAGCCCTTCATCTCCATGTACTGACTTTGGCACATGGGTCATTTGCTAAAAAGTCTGTTCTGACCAACACAGAGTTGTCCTGCAATGGTTCTGTCAGGCTGGGGGCCACCTGGCCAAATACTCTGCTTCCAGCTCTATAGAAAGACCTGACTGGGCACATGCAGCTTCCTAGCAAACTATCCTTGATGTGGTGTTACAAAATAACCTGCTTGCAGAGGAAGCTTTCCCTAACCCTTCAGTCAGAGGTTAAACTTCTTCCTGATAGCAGAGGATTTATATCCCTTCTAAACTGAATAACGAGAGCACTTCAAAAGAGGTGAGACTTACTCTCTCCTTTAGCAACTGTTGTGCAGGTTCCACCAGTAAAGATTTTACCTTTGACATCTAATTGATTAATCTGTTTCAACTTTGCAACATCAGTATCTTCATTTACAGTTGATTTTAGCATGCTGGTTTCAGCATATGCAGGAGTTCAGCTCCTTGCATGATTTGAGTCTGTTCTGATTTCCTCTTCAGTTAACTCTGACTAGTTATTGTATATTATTGCTTCTCTTGTAAGCCAGAAACTCACAGGATTCCTGTGCTGTGGAGGTGCCTTCAGTAGAAGAGTCAGGCTTGCATCCCAAAGGTGCTGCTGTGTGGGTGCATCAGGAACATGTGGGGAAAGGAGGAGATCCCTCTTCACAGACTTGTGCAAATAAAGATGGTTTGATCTCATTGGGGCCTTGCAGTGCCTGAAGGGAGCCCACAGGAAAGATGGAGAGAGACTCCTGACAAGGGCCTGGAGTGACAGGACAAGGGGCAATGGCTTCACTCTGACAGAGAGCAGGTTTGGATTGGATATGAGGAAGAAATTGTTCTCTGTGAGAGTGGGGGAAGCCCTGGCACAGGTTGCCCAGAGCAGCTGTGGCTGCCCCTGGATCCCTGGCAGTGTCCAAGGCCAGGCTGGATGGGGCTCTGATCAAGCTGGGATAGTGGGAGATGTCCCTGCCCATGGCAGAGCATGGAACAGGATGATCTTTAGGGTCCTTTCCAACCCAGGCCATTCTGTTTCTGTTCTATGATGTACCCACTAGGGAAAGTGCTAGGGAAGCCCTAAACTACCACTGTGCTGCCCCAGCCCAGGCAGCTTTGTTCCTGAAGGTACAGGTGGTGATCTCTGTGGAAAACAAAAGTCAGGGACATGCACTACCCTCCCACTGGCTCTGCCAGGCAGCTGAATTGCCCTCTACTCCTTGGAATGCACTGCCCTGCAGTTACTAAACTCAAGCAAGCCCGTGACATTACTGTGTACTTTTAAATGCAGGTATTGCAGACTCTGCATGTTCAGCAATCATAGCAAACAGCTGGAGTCCTGGAAATGCCTTCTGGGCCTGGCAGGACAGTGATGGGAACGTGCTTCCCACGGCGGGCTCCTGGGGCATGGCACACAGATTGCTCTCAAAGGTCATTTTAAATAACTGTACTTACCTCATCATTTACAACACCAGAATTAGCCCTGTGACCGGTTAGGCATTTTTCAAAGCCACTTCACATTTTGCAGACATGGATGTATCTTTATGTTCTTGTTTCTGCACTCCACAGAGCAAACTGCACTCCAAACACAACTTCTCTGCTGTGCCAAGGAGCAGAAATTCGTGCAGCCCAGGTTCACACAAACACATTTTCCTTTGCAGACAGACTAGGAGTGCCCAGGAGCATTATCTAATGATGGCAGCTTGATAAGCAAAGGTAGCTCCTTCTCTTTCAAAGAACAGGTGTCAGAGGGAACACAGACAGCCTTAACTCTGACCCTTATCCACACATTCCCATACCCTTCGCTTACCTTTGTAGCAGCTATTAAGGAATTCTTGCTTATTTTACACACTTCTCTAATTTGTAAGCATTTTTTCCTCATCATGTTGGTCCATTTGCCTCTACATGTTTCATTTCTGACTTTACTCTGGAAAATTAAATCCTGATGGCAGTGCATTCAGCACGACAGACCCTGTGTCCAAACCAGAGCATCTGTAAGAGTCTGCAGCACTGGAGAAAACAGACCCACCTCACATTCGTGGTTTCAATGCCCTAACTCCCAGCAGCTTCTCCCTGGAACAACAGAGGGCACCACTCCTCACACAAAACGCTGGAAGAGGAGCAGCCCTGCCTGAGTCATGGTTCAGGACCTAGAGTATTTATCTCTCAGCAGGTGACTGGGATTGAATATTCCTCCTCCCAGGAGGTTCACCTCTGCATCTCCTGCTCCCTGTGCCAAAAGCTACTCTCAGAGATGGGCACACTGTTCCTCTGGCGGATCTTGCCCTACTTTGCACAGAATGGTTTAGCAGTTACTTATTGAGAAATAGCTTTAGCCTGTTTGATCAAAACCTACACTTGCCATGGTCTGGTTGACGCAGTGGTGCCCGGTCACAGGCTGGACCGACGGTCGCAGAGGTCTCTTCCAGCCTCGCTGACCCCGCGCTTGTGTCCGAGCACCGCCGGCCGCGCCCGCCTCAGGGCGGCCATTCCTGAGGGGAGGCGGGGCCGCGCGCGGGGAGGCGGAGCGCGAGCCGCCCGCCGGGCGGGCCCGAAGGAAGGAGAGCGGAGCGGGGCGGGGCGGGATCGCCGGGGAACCGGCCGGGCTGCCGGGGACTCTCTGGAAGCGGCCCCCTGGCCCCCTGCGGTGCCTCCCGGGACCGCTGTCCGCTCTGGTGGGTGCGCAGGTACTGCCCGAGCGCTCCTGCCCTCCGGACAAACCCAGCGTGCACAAGTGGGACAGACCTTCTCTTTTCACAGCATCACAGAAGCCTTTAGGATGGAAAAGTCCTTTGATATCATCGAGTCCAACCTCTCAGCGAGGTCAAGCAGACCGTGGCACTGAGCGCCACATCCAGTCTTTCCTTGGCAACCTGCAGGGACAGTGACTCCATCGCCCTGGGCAGCCAGTTCCAATATCTGATCACACGTTCAGTGAAAAAAACTTCTCTCATGTCCAACCTAAACCACCCCCCGTGCAGCTTAAGACTGATGCCCTTTCATTTCAAGCAAAACATAAAATGGTTTTTCAGCTTTTGTTTTTTCCAGCCTCTCAGTCCCATGCAGAACAATAGAGTTCAATTTACATGTTAAAAGGAGACACTCAGTTTCTTCTACTGGCAGTCCCACAAACGTTTCTGGAAATCTTGTTACCAAGAGAAGATGTGTAATCTCTCTCACTGGGGATATTCCAGAACCATCTGGATTCAATCCTGTGCCCTGTGCTCTGGGATGGTCCTGCTTGAGCAGGGAGGTGGGACCAAATGACCCTCTGTGGTCTCTTCCAACCTGACCCATTCTGGGATTCTGTGGAGAGAAGCTTTTTTTCTGCATTTCAGGCTGCCTTATTGCTACAGAATCTGCTCTTGGTGGTTTATGACTGTTTTTGATGGACATGCTCATATTCCATGTCTTGCAGCTGGAACCTAGGGCCCAGCCTTACGAGCTTTGCTGGAAGCTGTGAACTCCATACACAAAATGCTGATGGGGATTGCTACTCACAGGCTCCAAACCTGAAGCCAATGCAGTGTGTCCCAACCAAGTCTATAATTATTAGGCCCATGCAGAGGGGCTTCTGCTTCCACCTAGATGGGCTCTTTTGCAAACACCATCACATGTAAGGAAGGCTGTGGGCTGGCCTGCCACCCACAGAAGGGCTGGAGCCTTGGCAACCTTGTGCAGTGAGAATAGAATCCACTTCAGCGTTTGTCGGCTCATCTGGCTCTGTGCTGCAAGTATTAATCCAAACACACTTGGGGAAACAATTTTCTGCTGAGGAAGAAGATGCCATATTTACATGGCTCTTTTCCTGAGGTTTTTCCCTAGAAATTAGTTATGAGAGTGCCTTGGCCGCATCCTTAAAAAACATCTAGCAAAAAGCAAAGTGAAAAACCCGAACGAACAACTAACAGGGCCATATGGAGGCAGGAGAAACAACTCTCCTTGTTCCCTATGACCCGGCAGAGCTGCCTGGGATCAAAGTCCCTGCTTGCTGAAACATAAGGGAATCTCTTCTCACCTGCATCCTCTGGGGCGCCGGGAGGGCCACGCAGGGAGGGGAGGGAGCTGTTTGCAGCAGGTGCGCCGTGAGCTCAGCGAGGCAGAACAGCCCGTCCCAGGCAGCGCAGCTCCGGCAGCCCGCGGCAGCGCCGGCACCGAGGCTGCCGTGAATTTAGTGCTTGTGACAGATTGACAGCCCTGCAGGCTGAGATGCTGGAGCCACGGGAAGGATGCCGAGAGCGGAGCAGCTCGCCCTTGCTCACATCCAGCCCACACGTGTCCGGGGCTCACGCAGCTGCTGCTGGCGCAGGTGAGCCACCGGCTTCTCTCTGCTGCTTCCCAGCGAGCTGCCCTGAGCCTGCAGGAGAACCGGAGACAGGAACAGCGATCCGGACTTTCCTGAGTGACTCTGGCTTTTAAAAACCCAAGGGTTTTATTCGCAGAGAGGAAATTTGGCATTTTTGTTACTTTCTTTCTCCGAGGTTGTACTTTTCATGTCCATTTCTGCAACTACAAGGCAGGAAACTTCTCAGAGAAGGCAGGGATCACATGATCCCTGGAGCTGAGGTTTGAAGGGAAAAGGAAATGCGCTGCAAGACCCAGGATATTCCTGGCAGGTTACAGGGCAGGCTAAGAATTTAGAGGTGCTGAAGCTACCTTGCCCACAGTCCCCATGCTTGCTGGATGTCAGACATTCAGTCTGCCCTGACTAAAGTGAAAATTAAACAAGGATCAAAACACAAGCTCAATACCTACTCCAAGGCCCATTCTGGTCCAGAAAAGGACTCATATGGCTTTAATGGTAGGTCAGGCCTTTCTCAAACAGGGCTGATAGTCAAGTTCTGTAACTGCAACCCTTCCAAATATAAAAATTCCTTGTCCTTCAGATGGAGGTACATGATACTGCCTTCTATTGGCTTAACAATCCCAAACATCTTTATTTAATACAGTCTAATGGAGCCTGTCATGCCACTATAATATACTGGATTATAAAATCTGTTTTCAACATTTATTGCTTAAGAAACCAAGCTTGCATCGCTTATCTTGTGGTTTATGGGACAACGGAATATGGATTCAAGTGTAAACAGTAAATGCAGCACCCAGTCCTGCAGTCTCAGCACTACCATAAGGGAATGTATATTTAAAGATGGGAAGCTCTTGTCCAGTGTTTCTGTGATTGTTTTTAACCTCAAGAAAATTCAAGACATACAAATTGATTTAGGCTCCAAAGGGATCTGAAGAAGCCTGGAATTTAGTAATTAAGGCTGACACTAGGGTCCCTCCTGTCATTTGCCTTTTGCCTCCCTCAGCAGTGGGTTATCAGTCTCAATTACAAATCTTTTTTCTCCGTGTTTGCTTTTGTTAGGCATTGGGATTATCAGAACACACATAATTTGTCTTTATGTTTTTTGTCATAAAATGTAATAGATTTCACTGATGCTGCAACTTGGCATGGAGTCATTTGGCATGTTTGATTCAAGGGCTAATAAAAACAAGCCTTCCTGTTACTGTACATGGTAAATACTGACACTGATAAAGCCCTCTAAGGATCTGAGTTTATAGCCCAGTGAAACCTAAACTCATTCATATTCCCGAAGGAAGGAAATTTGAAGGAGACCTAAAGCCTTGCTGAAGCTCAGGGTTTAAACTGCTCTCTTCAGGAGGGGCACAGCGTTCTATGAAGTGCTTGTGGCTCCACCCTTTGCGCTCGTGTAGTGATCTGGCAGGAAGGGCTTTGCACTCAGTCAGGCTGGCAGGAGGAGTTGGAATACACGAGCACCTCCATCCCAGCCTAAAAGCTGGCCTAACAAGTGTTAAGCTGTTCAAGTATGCAGGTCAAAGTTACTGAGGGGAAGGGTTGAGCCCAGCTCACTTTCATTCCTGTGACAATGCAGGGAGCAGAACCAGATCCAAGAAGAGATGGAGCCAGACACAGATTATTTTTCTCATTTCCCAACCTAGTAATTTACTTCGGCAGGTAGAGTGGTTCACTGTAGCAGCCTTCGGTCCATTATTTATGGAAAAAAACATGTCTGTGTATCCATTGATACTTATAGATAGCCTGCCTGTATCTCTAATTGGAATTAAATTTATTACAGCTTCCATGTGAAGATGCTTATTTCTTAACAATTCTACTGGAGTAATTTAAAAGGAGTGCTTATTTTTCATCCAGTTTATAATTCGTCCTTTATTTTAAGGGATTGATGGAATTAACGCGAGTCTTAGGAGCTTTTTATTCCATTCCAACTTCATTCCTTGTCAGTGTAGTCAGCGATATTGGAGAACCAGCAGAGGGAGCACGGAACGTTCCCTCCATCCCTCTCTTATGTAAACACTGGCTACTGTGAGGGGTTCCTTTAATTTTATTTCCCTGCAAGAATTTTTGCTAGGAAAGGTGATCTACAGCTCTGCTATTCAATCTGTGGAAGCCTTTGGGGTGATGCATTTCCATGCTAGGAATGATCTGCCTGCTTCCATCGCTCTGTCCCTCCTCTTCCTCTTCCTCTTTCTCTCCCCCCCACCACAAAATATTCGGTTTTCATAGAGTATTTCCAAGCAGGGACACCCATCATTCATTCCAGAGATTATGATACGTCATTAGATTGTCCTTGTGAACAAAGGGAGCTCCCATGCAGCACCAGGGCTGTCAAATGTTAACTTTAAAGATTAGTATTTTGCAAAAGAAGAGGGAAAAAAGTAGATGTCAGAAAGAAAACTGTGCGTTCCACACTTTTCTTTGTGAAATGTGCACGTATTAAACCAGAGTTTGCCAGAGAGAGTTAAAGGAAACCCAGCAAATTTAAACCCAGAATTAAAAATGTGAATTAAATCATCATCAGCCACACAATCATACATTTTGAAGCTCAATGCTTCAATTATTATGCATTATCATTGCATTTTTAATTAGTAGACAGCCCCATTTTGTGTATTAAAGTTTTTATTCCTTAGTAAGAATTTTTTTAATCACAAAATAGTGTGGAAATATTTAGATAATAGAATTCATGGAGTGCTGGAAAATACTGAATATAAAGATTGATTTCTAATATATCACATACTAAACTGTTCTAAACCAGCTGGTTTCTTGCAGACAGGATTTATTTTTTTTAATAATTTAAGACAGCATAAGCTTGTATCAAGCATAAGCATTGTAACAAAAGTGCAACTTTTTCAGCAAATCCTCCCAAAGATATTTAACTCAAAATATCATTAACACATATTTTTCTCCCTACAAAAATAGCATGTCAGACATCATTAATTGGATGTATTAACAACTATTTACATACAGCCACTCTGTAGGCTAGTAAGATTTTTTTTTTTTTTTGTAACGTTGTTTAAACACAGCGTTTGAGGCAAACAGTAGCAACAGCAGCAGCAGATGCACCAAACGGACTGACGGACCCCGGACACACACACACTCCTCGCCAGGCTGTGGTGTCTCACCTCTTACATAACATTCAAGTGAGATTTCTCACAGTGCTACCTTGGCAACAAACTAAAAATATCTAGGCAAGGTCTTGGTTTAAGCCTTATTATAAAAGCTTTATCTGTGTGATTATCTGGCGTCTGGTTTGTCTCCAGAAAGGGAAATCGCAGTATTTGAGCATGGGATGAGGGAAGTACCCATATGGGAAACTTACCCCAACTGGTTTAATCGTTTCTGATTGCACAGCAAGGTGTTTACCTACGGCCTCCAGTTTGTGTCACTCGGAATTTAGGATAAAATGAGTTCAGGCTGACAAGCTGCTCTGTGTTTTCATGGGGGAGAGAAGGGCGTTTCTTTTCGTAGTTCAGTGCAGTAACATTCATTTTATACAGCAAGGTTTGGGGGAAAAAAAAACTCTCGGGAACATACTGAATTAAATAAAGATGGGGTGAGAACAAATGCACTTGCCACACCTGTATACCTTAGCCAAAAAAAAAAAAAAAAAAGAAATAAACACAAGGTTATGTAATGGGTCTGAACCTCCTTCCCTTGCACACCCAAAACTTGCTGGAGCCAGCGGCATCCCCGGGTGCTCAAGGCACTGCAGGTTTGGGCTCAGGGTGCATCCTCCATGCTCCGGTTCTCCATAAAGTGCTAACACGAGTACTGGGCTCTGCCCTTCCTCCCTCGACTCGCTCCCCGCCCTCACCCTGAACCCATCCAGGTCTCCCGGACAACAAGTGCAAGCTCCCAAGTGGGACTTAGGGACACACTGTATAAACCCATTCCAAGTAAGGTGCCACATTTAATTACTCTATATAGAGGAAAAAAAAAAAAAAAGAATCTTTACTTTTTTTTTTTCCTTTTTTTTTTTTTTTGTTTCGTTTTTCTTATTTATGCAGTTATAAAGCCAAACATTAAAAAAATACTGAGTAGCAAATTTTATCCTCGACAGTCCTCTGTGGGGGCCGCTCCGGGACCTGCCG
>VZTB01004788.1:138505-249232 GCA_013397245.1 Thryothorus ludovicianus | reverse complement strand
GCCGGATCTGCCTGCAACGCCAGACCGCGGCAGAAGCGCTCCTTCTATACAGACGGACTCACGTATACAGGCACATGTATTTAAAAATATGTCTATCCGTAATGTAAGCACATCTGCTGTTGACGCTGCCCTCGGGCAGCCCGCATCCCTGCGGGGCGCAGGGGGTGACATTGGCAGAGGATTTGCACCGGTGCAGCGTGNCAGCCGCCTCCCTAATCCCGTCTCACACTGGTACGAGCACAGGGCCGGCAACGTGACCCGACCTGCTGCCACATCACTGCCGCCGGGCTGCACCGGGCGGCCCTGCCCCGTTCCCCCCCGCCGCTAGCGGGCGGCGGCACCGGGCAACCCCGGCTCGGGCTACCGCGGGCCGTGTCCCTCCAGCCCCGCGCCCCCCGCCCCTGGCCGGGCAGCCCGCCAGGACCCTCCTGCCGGCGGAAGGACGGTGTGCCAGTGCCCGGGGGAAGGGGATGCTCTTCTTTCCCGTGCCCCGGGCAAAGGCGCTGTCTGTGCGTGCGTGTGTGTCCCCGCGTGTGCGTGTCCCGGCGCGTGTGTCCCCGCGTGTCCCCGCGTGTGCGCCGTGCCTGCACGCTGGCGCGGCATGTGTGGCCCTGCAACGTGCGGGGAGTGCAGCGTGTGCGGGGAGCGCCGCGGCCCCGGCCCCACGTGCGGGGCAGGGGGAGCGGACACCCCCGGCACCAGCGCCTCCTCTCAGAGCCGGGCTGGCGGGTTTCTCTCCGGTATTCCCGAAGGGAACCGCAGGCGGGAAGTGTCAGCTGAGGCGATCCATAGCGATGTGTTTATCTCCGCCGCCAGCGCTGACCGCTTGCTTTTCATTTGGTTCAGTTTTGCTCCCTCCCTTCCGCGGGCTCCGGCTTCTGGAAGTGCGTGACCTCCAAATCCGGGCTCCCACAGAATCCGGCGGCTGGGGGGAGGCGGGGGAATTACCCCAATAAACACCAAACACGCCCCCGCCTGCCAAAACAGAGACGGGAACCTCACATCATTCCTGTCTAACGACCGTGCTTTACAGGTATCTGGCCAGGAGGGCAACTCGTGATTTTTGTGTGCGGGGAGGAGGTGGGGGGAGGGAGCTGCCGAACCGCACTGCCCGTCTGTAAAGTGTGAATAAGATTTTAGGAGCAGCGAAGGCTCTGATGAGGTGTTTGAGGCTCCTGCTTGGCAAGCAGCAAGCGGCACTGCGGGCTTGTACAGCTCTCTCCCTGTTAACTTGAAGGCTGTCCGTGAAGCTAAACCAGGGACAAAAATAAATAACATACATGTGTGCCACGTGCCTATAGGTTGTAGAGATGGGGGTTCCGAAGGAGAGGCTTGTGGACTGCTACAGGGGTGGGTGAGAGAATCTGCTGCTTGTGAGGAAAGCAAATTGTTACATATATTCGTGGAGTCAGAATACTCTGAGTTGGAAAGGACCCACAAGGATCCTGGGGTCCAGCTCCAGACTCTGCACAGGACAATCCTACCAAGTGCCTGAGAGCACTGTCCAACTGCCTTTTGAGCTCTGTGAGTCTTCAGGCTGTGGTCACTTCCCCGGAGAGCCTGTTCCAGTGCTCAGCTACCCTCTGGGGGAAGAATTTTTCCTAATACCCAGTCTAAATCTCCTCTGGGACTTGATCTCAGGTAAGCCTGGAATACAGAGAAGCTCCCTTGGGAAGGAGGGCAACAGGCTGCAAGGGAAACTTGCTCATCAAGGACATTTCGGTTGCCCCAAGTCAGTCATCTGTGCTGGACATCTAAGGTAGAACTGCAGGTTCTCTTGTTAGTCAGTGGAGAGAAACAAGTTGCTTCAGCATGAAATTCCTCTCCTCCTCACTGGACTGGTCCTTGAAAAAGCTTCAAGAAAACAGCCCTAGTAAAAAAAGGAGTTTAACCCTGAAATAAAGCGCATGGAGACCTTTTGAGGGAGTGCTGACCCAAAGGGAGCTTGATCTCTGAAAGAAAAGACAGTTCCCTGCAAGTGATTCCTCCCATGGGCAGGAAAGCAGGGCTTTGCATGGTTTCTGTAATTAACAGACAGGGTGGGAACAGGGGAGCGAGCATTTATGGAACAACCTCCTTGTAGAACACCTGGAGCATTTCTGGAACATTTTTTTGCCAGCTTCATCATCTCTGGAACAACCTGCACATCTTCAAATTATAAAAAAAATGTCCAACGTGAGACTCAGCTTCTAGGAGAAGTCCTAATTCTGAGATTCCTCTGGCACCAAGTGGGAACGGAAATTGAAAATTACCAAAGACTCAAAACATGAGCCAAGACAGCTGGAGACTTTGCAAAAGGAGTTCAAGCAACATCTGGAAACTTCTAAGAGTTTTATAAGAGGTCACCTGCAGACAAGGATAAAAGACTTCAGTGTCCAGAGAGTGAAAAATTCTTCTGGAAGATTCCCAGTTTAAAGAGGCAGGATGGATCAAAGAGGCGATCAGCAGCATAAGTATCATGGAAAATAATGTTTTCTACAAAATAAGAGGCACAACAAAAGCTCTGGCCAATTTATAAGCCAAGATGAACCACAGCAAAGAGTTAAAAAACTGAGAAAATTGGTGAGAAAAGGAAATAAAAGGCTTGCAGGTTACCGCAGGAAGAAACAGCCTCCTGCTGCAGACAAGAGCTGGCCAGCACACAGCCTACCACCAACACCCAGCAGCATTTCCAGTCTCCAGGAGGAAGGAATCAGACTATTTGCCCCAGCTGAATCAGTGCAAAAGTGGTGTTTGAGGAAAATACATCTGGGAGATTTGCTCAGCTCCATCCATAACCATGGCATGAGGGAACAGCTCTGAAATGGGAGGCCTAGGAGCCAATTTGATGGGGTCAGCTCTTATGTCAGTGAGTACTTGTCTTCAGGAAAAGAGATTAAATTTTCTAGTCTGGCTCTATGACTAGAATCAACCATCAAATTAGAGAGAGCTGGTCTGCTGTGTTCCACAAACTGGGCGACAAAGAGAATTCAGCAGAAAGATCTGGATTATTTTGGTTGAATAACAAGGTATTCAACCAGGGGAAATTGGACATTGACCTAGTAATAGATTTTTCAGTAAGGGGATGACCAGATTGAGATTGGGGGGAAAAAGGGAAACGCAAGCACATAAAATCCTGAGCTGGGTCAAAGTAAAGGTCCTGTACTCCTGGAGTCCAGGAGGAAAAGCTTTGGGAGGAGCAGACAAACACAGCATGGACATAAAGCAAGCTTCCTACACCAATCTCCCAGGTCCTGGTGGCCTGCAGGCAGAGACTTCCTGAGCTAGGAATGATATCTCTGTGTTTAATGGGAAGCCAAAGATGCCCTGAGAGGCTGAGAAATGTGCCAAGTGTAAATCAAGGGCTGCAGCAGAGCACTGGGCCAGGAAGCAGGCAGTGGTGAGAAGGTGGTCAGTCCTGTCAGCACAGCTCTGTAACTCATGTGGGGACAAGAAAAGAGAACTTCCACCTCAGAGAGTACCACACACCCCCAACATATGTAAAGTGAGAGAGACAGGGGCCATGCAAAAACAGAGCTGAGCTCAGAAGCAGAAATAAAATAACCTGAGTGTGGGAAGGTGGTGGGACAAGACAAGACACAACATGCAGCGAGCCCTTTGCAGAGTTGCAAAATGAGGAAATGGGGGGACATCCAGCTGGGGGACAGAGTCAGGACCACATTTTTGTGAAGGACTGGTGCAAAAATCTTACCAGGGGCACACAGGTCACAGTCTGGTGTACTTTGGCCCATCTTAGGCCGTGTGAAATTGGTGATACCAGAGATGGGCCTGTCTCCCAAACCAGTCCTTGGGCTAGTGGTGACTGAGCTAATCAGCTTGTAGCAGATAGTGGTGACAGGAGAATGTAGGTACTTCCAAACCTGGAAAAGTCAGAAACAAGGCACTGGAGCAATAACTGAGGCATGGTGATGTCCTGATAAACACCAGGAACTGTGCCTTACCCCATCAGTTTGGAAATTCCCTTTGAAGGTGTGTTTCCTGGAAAGTTAATTGTTTGCAGATAGCTGAGAACCTGTCCTGCCTTCAGGGACAGTAAAAAATAAAGGTGGCTCCACTCTGAGGTCACTAACAGCCCTGACTGATGGGAGAACCTCCCTGGAATCCTGGGACCTTCAGAGACTCTTCCATAACAGATCAGTCAGATCTTGGGTCACGTGAGAAAGGATCTCCATCTGTCTGCTGGATGCCTTCCAGGAACATCAGCCAGGAACAAGTAAAACAACCTTCCCCCTAAGTTCCCCCTCTGAAGTCCCTGGAAATAAGCTCTGCCTGAGCATGAAGGCCCCTTGGGTGGTGGGTTCAGTTTGGCCAGTCACAAGAGATCTGAAAGCTGTATATCAACGGGCAGAAGAGACAAAGAAAAAGATGGGAAAATTGCTTTCTCAGCACAGCCTGGCCTGGCAATTTAGTGATGGTTGGGGGCTTATGTAAAGCCCCAGCTGCACTGGAGAGGCTGGTGGGGAAGGTAGGGCACATCATGCCAACAGGAGGCCTTGGATGGCCTCAACCTTCCAGGAGGTCTGCTGTGCTTAGGCTATTTATGGGTACATGCCGAGACCTTTGAACAAGTGGTAGGTGCATGGACAACATGGCCTGTGATAAGTTCAAGGCTGACAGTCTGTAACTGGTCCCAAAGGAAAGGGAGTTGTTCCAAGAGCAGCTAACTTCAGCCTGCTGCACAGGCTGGTGATGGGGAATTTCCACTGAAAAAGGCAAAAGCGAGAGTGCCCGGAGCTGGCCGCTCCCCAGAGCTGCAGGTCCACAGGACTCTGCTCCTGTTACAGAAGGAGATGGGTTGTTTGCAGGTGTGCTAACATTGCAAAACCTTGCTTGGGCACAGTGACAGAGGGAGAGCATTTCAATGGCCAGCAGGATGAGATTTAGCAGCTTCCACCTGTGCAATTCTTGCCAGTGGTTAAATTTACTGATGAGCTCTGCTGGTATTTGCTCAGAGGGAACAGTGTAATCAGTGTACTGATTTTACAGGGGGATAGGCCATGAATCCCTGCACTAGCTCATTATGTGGGATTCCCAAATGCAATTTGCCCAAGTCTTTAGGAAAATGGCAATTTTGCAACTGCACAATTAGCTACACTTCTGGTCATAAGTGGAGTAGCAGGGATGCCTAATCCAGGCACAACCTTTGGGATGCAGTGCAGCAGTGTCATAAAGAATTGATTCTTCAGAGGGATGAATGCAGCAGGGGAGATGCTTGTTTCCTCTCAAAACACTTGTAGATGTGCAAATACTTCCAGTTCACTTGGGAGAACCAAGGAAGGGAAGTGTCAGAGGAGAAATGTGGGCTCCTGAAGGTTCATCACAGAAAGAATCCCAGTAGGATGCAACTAGAAAATGAGCTGGAAAACTCTCCTGTCCTAGAGTGAAATATACATAAATTTGGAGCACAGTAGAGTGTTGGATACCAAGGGAAAAGCATTCTGGTCATGGTAGAAAAGTCTGGAGTGAATGGTCAAATAAGGGATAAAAGTTCTAATGCATGCAAATAACCCATAGAGCATGTTGTTCGGTGATGTCTGGAGCAGGAAGTTCTGAGATTATTATTTTAAAAGCTGGCAAATGTTATAAACCACGCTGTGTTTCTGTACATTTCCAACAATCCTTAGCTAAGCTGCACTGGTTAAGAATTAGGAAGGATGTAGAAAATGCATGCAGGAGATGAATGCCCCTATTGCAAATAGCAGTCCCACAGAAACACAGAGACACCCCATGAAACAGTATCTGACAGACTCATTCCATTAATGGGCTGCAGTGCCTGGTGTCCTTGGGTTTCTGTCTGCAGCAGATTCTAAAGGCTGCAGACTATTTCACAAAATGCCCTGGAGCTTGTCTGTTAGAACACCAGTGCCAGATGTCCAAGTGAAAGACGTCCCCTCCCTCCAAGTCCTAGGAGGTATGGGAGGATTGCACAAAGCCTGAGGGAGAAACTCTGAATCCAGAATTTTTCAGCCGATCTGTGGGGTGGTTGGGATCCCTAAAACAGCTCCATGTGACCACAGTTTGAAGGGTTAGTGGGATTTTTTTTTTTTTTTTGCAGACTCTTCCAGTCAGTGGCTTGCTCCTCAGAACTGCCTCAAGTGGTAACACCCAGCATATTCCAGTCCTTTGGGAGGCCCCAGGAGAAGCAAAGCACTTCCTCACCATTTTGATGAAAACCCAAGGCCTTCTGCAAGCCTTTTTATGGACTTCTGGGGGAAGAAGAAAGAGTTTTGGGTCATGCATAGAAGAAGCACATGTTCCTTTTTTTTTTTTTTTTTTTAAATCAAGTGAAAATCTGGGATATTTTACAGTGTTAGAAGAAACAGTGTGAAAGTCTTTAAAAGGATAAACCTAGAGCAACATTGTTGGACTTGCTGTATAAGGCCATACAGTACTGACCTGGATATTTATAGTGGTTACACACTACAGTGGGGTCTCAGGCTGTCACAAGGCCCATTAGAAAATGCAGTAGGAAAAACAACACACTGGGCAAACAAAACTTCAGGCTTTCACTCTTCCTCTGTCCTTCCTTCACTGCAAATAAAGCTGTGGAAGGCTGGAGAAGTTGAAGCACAGATCCCTTTCCTCTCTCCTAGCTCCAAAGGGGCAGAGGTTTGCAGGAACACTGAATGTACCTTGAGAGCACTCTGGGGGTGGCTGCCTGGAAGGAAATCAAGGAGCAGAAAACTACGAGAAAGGGGTGTGCAAATGTTTTGGATTCGTGATAGGAAAATACCGTCCTGAGGCACACTGTGTAATTATAGTAAATAAGAATGTGTCATTCATCACTTCTTAAATTATTTTCCCTCATTCACAGGACAGTAGGTTTATTAGAGACTTGTCATTTTGAGCTCCTTCAGAATAAAGGAGGAGGTTGAGAGGTCAGGTGCGGGAGGAAAGCCAAGTCCTTCTAAATCCAAGAGTGCAAAACAGGCTCCCTCCTCTATGAAACAGAAACCACCCCTCTCCAGGCACTTGGCTGCAGACAGGTGAGCGCTGAGAAGATGAGAGGGAAGTCAGAGGAGAAGTCCAGTGTGTGTTTTTGGGTACAGATGCTACTTGGAGCAAGCTGGCTCTGCACAAAGAGCTCAACTGCTGTTGTGTGAGTCCTCCTGGGTTCTGGTTGGGAAGAACTTTAGCTAGAAGGACAAGAGGAGAGATCAGGGGATCTGTTGGTGCCTGTCTGCTTCAGCCACCACCCAAGATTTACCTGGAATGTGCAAGCAAGGAGAAGTCCTCTGCATTGTACAAACAGCACTGGACTGGAAAGCCAGAGTATTCCATAGGCATAGGCACCAACTGCAGGCCCAGAGCACAAGCTGGACAGCACAGAGCTCAGCACAGGCACTCAGGAGAAGGGACAGGCATGTGTGATGATCACTAAAACCCACTGTCCCAGAGGGAAGGATAAGCTAGCCCTTAGACCCATCCTAGCTTGTCAGGACGTATCCAGGATACCTCTGGACCTTGTACCAGCTGGGAAATACCCCCTCAACCATTGTGCCTGAATTCCCTGCTCTCTCCAGCGTGCCCTTTGCTCCCAGACCAGATGGCAGCATGGTCCCCTGTGCTGGCAGTGCTCCCTGGGAGCTACCCCACGGTGTGTGGGGCTCTGAAGCTCTTGCAAATCCTGCTTGCAGGGTCACTTGCCCGCGGTGTCATTCACCTCCCGGTGTGTCACCAGGCTGCTGCAGCCAGGCTGTGAGAGCAGCGGTGCTGGCAGGCCTGGCAAGCCTCCCTCCTTCTCAGGGAGACTCTCCTCCCCTCGACGAGCAGGTTTCCAGACAGCCGCCTTTTACGAGGGCGGATTTCAGGAAGGCTCTAAAACCCAGCCTGGTTTAACTGGTCTCCCAGTCCTGTGCTCTGTGTCCTGCTGGGGAGGCATTGCATGACCCCTTCCAGCTGCCGGCAGCCAGGCTTTCAACGTGGCAAGGGGCCGGGCTGTGTCTGGGCAAATGTTTTCTTTGTGCGGTCAGAAAGCAGGGCTGGGCAGAGCGCTGTGCCCGAGGCACATCCTGACAATGAGCCCCTGCCCACCCAGGCCACGCTGGGTCCCGATCTCCCACGTTGATGGCAGGGACAGCGAGGGTGGCAGTGAC
This sequence comes from Thryothorus ludovicianus, assembly GCA_013397245.1. Classification (NCBI taxonomy): domain Eukaryota; kingdom Metazoa; phylum Chordata; class Aves; order Passeriformes; family Certhiidae; genus Thryothorus; species Thryothorus ludovicianus. Next base: position 241,136 of record VZTB01004788.1, on the reverse strand, counting down.
CCTGGGTCTTCCCCAGGCACAGCACTTTTATCTCAGGAGCAGCAGGGACACTCACTCCAGCAGGGTGCCAAAAAAAGAGCCTGGGGTGCATCACAGGATGGGGACAGTGCCACCCACGCAGCCCACCTGTGGGATGTGCTGGCACCCGCTGCCTCCATGCCTTGCTTTAGTGTTGGCCCCTGGGCAGGTGGTGTGCAGCCTGTACACCCCAGCAGGACACCCAAGGACCCCTGTCCACAGCCAGGCATTGCTGAGGTTGCTGTTCCATCATCCCCACACACCCCACAGCCATGAGGGTCCAAATCACCTTTGCATAAAAATGCTTTGTATCCCAGACCCCAAGCACAAACCTGCCATGCCTGCTGGTGGCCTTGGCAAAGAGAAAGGCATTAAATCACCAAACCCAAAGCTTCAGCCTGTGCCTGTTAAAGCTCATGAATTTATGTCAAAGTTGGAAAAGGTCTGTGGTATGAAAAGGTCAGTGTTCTGTTTTATTTGCTTCCTCTGCTGTCCTAACAAGGTGTGAGGAGGAAGCCATAGGCTGGTGGGGTGCAGGACTCATGGAAGGGAGCAGGTGAGGCGTGACAAGCCAGGCAAAGCAGTGAGTGATGCTCACGCCAGCCTCCCACTCAGACCAGGGCAGGCAGCAGGTCTTCACAAATCTGCTCTTCTGTGAGAAGAAGGCATGCAGCCATTTCAATACTTTCTTTGAATTTTACTCGGTGACTTTTCTAAAACAGCCATGGCCAAAATTCAGCCTGCGGATCTTGGCACAGGGTCCAGGCCTTTGCAAGGAGGTCTCACTTGTGGGATTTCCTGTATGGTTCAAACCACTCTTTAAAACCCCCAGTGTGTGAAGTCTTTAGCAAGGCACTAAGACCTTGACTAGCAGACTTTTCTCCTGAAGATCAGAGGCACTGTGAGGTACAAACACCTGCACCTGTCCTTGGAGCTGAGCTGAGGTGTGGGAGCCCAGCTGGGGAGAGTCAGGCAAGCAGGAGCACTACCACATCCCCATTCATACCTGTTCATGGCAAGGACATTGGAACAGATAATTTTTAAGGTCCCTTCCAACCCAGGCCATTCTATAATTCTGTAATTTCTCAGCCCCACAAACCTGAGGGAGACAAGAAAGCTTTTATTACCTTTCCATTTTGCAGATTAATGTTATCATTCCTCTTATATTTTTCATTTTAAACACCATTTTTTGGTGTAGCCAAAACCATTTAGAGGAGTTCCTTGAAGCTCTGCAGCAGGGGAAAGCAGCTGGGTGCTGGCAATGCCTGCAGCAGGACAGTGTGTCTCCCTTATGTCTCCATCTCCTGTGAGGCCAGTCCATCCTCTCCCAGAAGCACTACCCCCAACAGCTGGATGCTTTTAGCTTTCCTTTCTGGGGTTATCCACTGCAAGAGTCCCCTCAAAGCACTCGGATGCAGCTCAGTGTGGCAAAGTCCATGCTGGCAGTTCAAGATCCCCACTGGCAGCAGCAGCAGATGCCAGAATCAGGCGAAACTCAGTATCTTCATGCCTGGAGGATTCTGGCCAGATGAGACAAGAAGCAGAGAGTTCCTCAGCAGAGAGAGGAAAAACACCCCAAGATGCCACACTGATATCAATCACCCTGCTTTTGCCCCTGTCTGGCAGCTGGGACCCTGGCAATAGGAGAGCTGAAGGCAGCCTGGCCTGTGTGCAACGTGGTGCCTTAGGGACCTATAATCAAAGTTTTGATTATTAGCGTAACATGGGTCATAAAGAGGAAATAGAATGAAATAAAATGAAAGTGCAGCTATCAGCTTCCCTTGAGTTTAGCTTGATCTATTTTAATTTAAATGGAAAATGCCACATAACTTATCTATAACACTCTAAAGCCCTAGTCAGGAACATATTGCCAGCGCTAGATAGTGGCATGTTTTAGCAGCAATATGATGGACATAAAGCTCTTTAATACACACAGAAAACCAGACCTCAAATGCTCTGTGAGGAAAATCATTTGGGCCTTGTCAAGAAAGCAGGGAGCTTGGGGCAGGAAGAAATGCAAGGTACCTGGCACAGAGTCCCATCGTGTACTTTGGCATCTTTTTATCTGTTTCTGGAAGTTCTGAATGGCAAGAATAGAAAACATCCATTGCAAAGGTGCTGTGAGGCAACTTTGTGCACGTGAAGTGTTTCGAAAGCCCTGGGAGCCTTGCCCAGCTGTCATACAGTGACCTCGAGCAGGGGGTCATTGCAATGAGCTCCCAGTGTCCCTTCAGCAAAACGGCCAGAGGAGCCATTTGCTTCAGTGCAATTTGTGCTGCGGGTCCTGAAGGCAAAACCTCTTGGTTTGATGGCCTCCTCCAAGATTGTTATGTTCATGACAGATTGCAAGCAGAATAAAATTCCTCTTCCCTTCAAAAAAGACTTTGGAGAGGTGTGAGAGGTTTGTCTTCTGGAAATGCCCCCTCAGGTGGAGCTGGCACCCAGCTGGCAGGGACCGTCCCCGTGTCCTTGTGCCATGGCCCTGGGAAGTCAAACCTTTTCCAGCTCCCAGCAGCACACTCGAGTTCCCACTCGATGTGGAAAGCACCAGGATGGTGTGGAGAGTGCTGCTCCAGTGGCCTGGCACCGATATCAAAGGCAGGTACGTGTCCTTATTTCTCACTCGAGGCAGCTGCAGGACGGCGCCGCTTCCCTCTGCAGGGGGAAGCTCCAGCACAGGGCCGGAAGCCATCATGGAACAGCCAGCTCAGGAAGGGGCCAGGGCCAAGATTTTGTTTTTAACCTGTTTCTTGTTTATTTAAGCCTTTGAGGAAGACGAATAAAAGCAGCCAGTGAGCGAGGCGGGCTGTGTTGCAATCAGAGCCGTGTGTGCTGGCCGGGTCGTGGCAAAGGCAGCCTGTGTGACAGTGGACACCGCCTGTCCGGCCACTCCTGAGCCCCAGAGACCCGCCAGCGGCTGGCACAGCTGCCAGGCTGCTCAGAGAAGGTGTCCTGAGCACATCCAGCAGCAGCTGGTGCTTTGGCTGGCTGCAGGAGAGCTGTGCTGCCTGCCAGGCAGCGCCGCGGGATCAGGGCGCTGGAGCTGCTGCTGCAGGAGGAGGAATTGGAGGCACAGATGTTTTGGTTATTTTGTGCAGAACAAGTTAAAGTAACTCATTCCCTTTTGCAGAAAGGCATTAGTCCCAGATGCCTGGTCCCGACTCGTGCTGCCTGTGCCACAGGGCTCGCTGCCTCCTGCTCCAGGAACAGGGACAGGCTAATCCTACAGAGCTTCTGTCCCTCTGTGCAGCACCAAGAGATGTAGCACTGCTGCATATTTGGTGCTGCAATGGAACAGCAGCAGGTTTGCCATAATCAGCCAATTTTTGTTGCGAGTTCACATCTCCCTTGCCTCATTCATGCTCCCTAGTTCAGGCTCCAGGTTTTACTAAGGCCAAATTCATGTTCCTTCAGAGCAATGCTGACCAGTGAGAGCAGTGGTCCAGGTTATGGGCTGTGGGGGAATGTCTGCTCTCTCTCTCCCACCTGGACTGGCTGCTATTGGCTGTGATCTCACAGTGCCCTAGTTTGGGAGAACACTGTTTTGGGAACCCCCAGCTATTCCCACCATGTCTCAGCAACGTGGAGCTGGCAGCTGGAACCAGGACTGGGATCACTGGGATGGAATTTGAACCAGAATTTGACTGTGGATCTGGGAGATAAACTCACCCTTTCCTATTACAGAAAATGTAGACTCAGGTAGAGGTATCTTGTTGTTTTTAACAGGCAGAGGATTAGTGCCTATTTGAAGCCATCCCGATTTTTAAAATTATTTTTTAATAATGTAAAAATTGGATTAAGTGAGAATGTCACCTTGGGAAAGATCTTACTGGGGCTTGTGGTCAAAGTACAATGTTTGGAATAAAGTGAGAGCATTGTGGGTTTGGATCCTCTAACTTTCCTCAGTAGGAGCTACCTTCACCTTTTAGTGTCATTTTAAAGGACCCATAAAGGGCACTCGGTTTAACCCATTTCAAAAAGCTCTAGGCCAACGTTAGGATGCTTCTCTGAAATGCTCCACTGCCCTAAGAGAGTGGATGGACATGTAATAATCTATTTGTAATTCTCCTTCCAAGTTTGCTTAAAAAGTAAATGAAGCCATTTCAGAAATTCAGCTGACCAAAAAACCAGCTCTGGCCAGTCATTGCAGGCTAAGCTAATGCAATTATCATTCTTATCCATATTGTCATGCAGTTAGTCCCGCTGAGCCTAGCACTCAACTGTCCTGATTTTTCATCATAAATTCTCTTTGTTCATCTTCAAGTATTACTCCTGATTAAGGTCTGCGATTTGAAAAACTTAATGTCAGATTTTAAAATGACAGCTGATTTTTCTTTGAGCAAGTTTGTTTTGTATGGATAAGCTTTTACACAGCATTGACATATTTTTGACTCCTCTTTACCTTTCAGTTTCCTTTGTAGATGCTCTTCTTAATGTCTCTGGAGTGAGTGTTGAGCTTGTGCTCTGAGAGACAGTAACAAACCCTCTTGCAGGTGTTGTTGTGCAGCGGGAGGCAGACATGAAATGGAAGTAGGCACCAGGAATGCAAATTCCCGCTGCAATTTGGGTCACATGTCCAAAGGGAATTATAATTCCTCACATGCTTTCTCACGCAGCGGGACACAGGACCAGAGGGACTGCTGCCTTGGACTGGGCTCTCAGCTCATCTACTCCACTCTCTTCTCTCTGAAGGTACCAAGTCCTGTAAACCCAGAATGAGAAACACCAGAATGGCCAATCCTAACTTGCTTATAGGAAATAGGAAAATATTTTCCTAACCATAGGCATATATCACTTGGCACATCCCTTGAAGAGCTCTGGTTTATATCCCTTCTGCTTGATTATCTCCAATGAGGTAACCCTGGAGATATCCACAACCTTTATAAATGCCCATGCATTTTTTTCAGCCCTCTTGAGTTCTGTGTTTCAGCAATCTCCAGTGGCAGTGAACCCCAGTCTTGCAATGCTCTGCTGAGCACACCCCCATTCCTCCTGTCATTCACTGTTCATTTTTAAAATAAAATCAAGCATTCCCATTCCCTGGATGTTTTGCCCCAGCCTCCCTTGGGCTTTGCTCTCTGCTCTCTGTATCTATCAGTCAATACACCTTTATTAACATTCCTTTCCATCCCATGATCCACCTTTGCACAAGAGTTTTCCAGTCCTCTTGAGCAGGAATCTCTTTGGCTCTGGATGCACAGAATTGCCTGCCCTCCTGGGCATCCCTCTCCCTCCCTTACTGCTCCTCACCAGGACTGCAGATGTGGTATGGATGGATTATTTTGAGGTCTGGGCACAGGGACTCACACTATAGATAAAACTGTGCTGAAATGAGGATCTGTCTTAACCAAAGTATTAATAAGATTTGCTTTTGTTACCCTGATCTGGGCTGAGGCTTATAGCAGGAACATCAGCCAAGGTCTCCTTCCTGCAACTTCTATTTCACTATTTCTGGCAAGCCAGACCTCCACCCACACCTTCCCTGTGTCACTGAGGCCATTGACCTGCCCATGCCAGGACTCCTTACACAGCTGCACAAGGCCTCATTTGCACCAGAGACCTCATTTTGTGTAGGAAAATGTATATGCATAATCCCTGGTTGGGATCTACAGTGTTGGCAGCAGGCAGTCTCCTCTCAGCTGTGCTGGCAGACAGAACAGGTGTAAAAAGAGTAGGAGAGGGATTATAAGAGCAATTACAGCTATCAGAGAGACAAAAAAATTAATCTAGCACAGACATGGTACTCACATGGCACTTGGAGAGCCATTGGAGTGAGAGTTTGACTGGCAGCATCCCTTTAATAGTGCCTGTGTTAGCAAAACAGATTCTTCAAGTGTTCCCAGTTCAGCTTTGGGCTGTGGCTGCCCAGAGGAGAGCTCTGGGCTCTGGACACCAGGCAAAGCCAGCAGGGAGGTGCCAGAAAGCCCTGCTGTCTCTGCAGAGGAGGCTCTCTTGTTGCCCGTTTAAGCTGCTGATGGATGCCTGGGACAAAAGGCTGGTTTTGCTTTTGCCTTGTAGTTTGAGCTCAAGGTTGGACACTCCCAGAGCAGGGGATGTCCAAGGGCACAACTCCCTGAGACTGCACCCATAAAAAGTGGCCTGTGCTGGCAGGAGGTGGATGACAGTCACAGATACCACTGACATAATTTTAAGGCTGGGTGAACACACTGCAGCTGGAAAAACACTACAAAAAATGGCATTTACACACCTTGTACAGGCAACTGCACTATAGGCAGCTCTGGTAGGGATGTTTGCTTTTCAAGTTACTCAAGACATCCCATTATACAACCCCTTTTTCAGTCAACTAAAGCTTTGCCAAGCATTTTGAGGTGATTTTTTCCATGCTGTATGGCTGCCTCTGACACCTTTAAGGGAAAGATCCAGCTGAATGAGCTGGGCCAATACTTGGCACCCAGCAAAAGAGGACAGGGCAGAAGAAACTGTTTTGCACCACATGAAGTGCTTCTGGTGACCTTTTAGCCGAATGGCTTGAGCATAGCCTTGCTTTAGAGCAGGGGTTTGCAGTTTGGCATGAGAGCTCAGTGTCATGTCAGGGGTTTGCCATGAGTCTTTCCACAGCCTCCCATCCTGCATCACCTCCCTGCTGCTGCCAGGCCCTGCATTGTCTGAGGTGTCTCACCTGGTACCTCCTGGTTTTACAGCCCTGCTAATAAGCCATGGGACTGCCAGAGTGACACCAGACCATGGCACTTCTGCCCTTTTGTGATCTGAAAAGCTACATTCAGAAAGTTGTGTTAGAAATCATTATAGCTGTGCAGTGAATTATTGAGAGGTTTAGAAGTGCCAGGATTGAACTGACCTGTGCAAATTCAATTCACTATCCAAATCTGGTTTAAAAGAGATATCTGTTGCTGCTTTCTTCATCCCATACATCTGGCCTTTTCATCTGAAGTTTCCTGTAGTTTTAGTTACAACATATTAATAACCCCCAACCTTTCCGTGTTTTTTTCAACATAGCTTGAACTGTAAGTTCTATATTTGAAACCAGTTGATATTTCACAAATATTTCTCTGTATCCAAAAAGAAATACTCTTCCTTTCCTCTTGTGCAGCAATGATGTGGATGAGATGTTTAGGAGAGGGGTCCCCATTTGCCATCAACCCAGCAATTTTTGTCTAGATTTCTGAGAACCCCCAGGCTGGCACTGGCAGGGCACAGCTCTGTGAATGATGGTCCTGAATCACAGCATGCTAAGTGGGTTTTCAGCCACATGGACAGCTCATTGTAATTGTCTCTCTCTGTTGTCTCACTGTTGTGTGTGGACTGATTTTTATAAATGTCACCGTAACAGTGCTACATGAGCAGGCAACTGAAGTTTAAATTTCCCTGGGCATAGTGTTTCTAATACACAGCTAATAACTCCTCTGCAGCAGAGGAATTAAAGGCATGAGTGACCTTGTTGTAAAAGCACTTGCCTGGGCCCAGATGGCAGGAGGAGAACTCCCCTCCCTGCCACAGGCTGCCTGTATGACCTCAGACAACCCTAAACTCACCAGGCACATTTAGGGATCACATCCCATTGGCATTACCTGGAGATAACCTGAGCACCCTGTGGACCTGCTACACTGGCAGTCCTCAAGAGAGCCTTCCTCTCATCATCTGGGCAGCCTCTGTCTCCTCCTACATTGCCAGCTCCCTGCATACCTTGCCAGGCTGGGCTGCTTTGCTCTTCTCACACTGGGGGACTTCCCAAAGAAAGAGAAAGGGCCTGGAGAGAAGGATGAGTCCACAATTGCAAAAGGAGGTTTTCTGGAATTAAGGACCATTACCAAATATTGAGGAAGCCCAGGGATGCAGTGAGCTGGGATGAGCTAGAATGGGGTTGAGGAGAGCCCTGCTTCAACACAGGTCCTAAGGAATGGATAATAAGAAATTAATACCAAGAAACACAGAGGATCTGTGCAGGAGGGAGTGACACAAGACAATGGCAATGGCATCTTTGACTGCACTGTGCTTGTTAGAAGACTGTGCTCTCAGCATTGTTCCATTATCACAGTTTCCCTTTCAGTTAGTGCACAGCTCCATAGGCCTCAGTTATAACCTGAGGATTCCTGAGGGATTTGTGCAGGTGAGAAGCTTGACTGTCTTAGGTGTAGCCAATTTTGTGGATAATACTGATGTGGAGTGAGCAGCATTCGCAGCTAATTAAAAATGCTACACTTTAAAATAATTTTTGTTAATTACAAAATCTTTAGCAGCATTATTTTAACTACATTTTCCATGTTCTATGGGGATTTGAACTCTGTTAATTTTGCACTGACTCTCTTGGCACCATTTAGCATATCAAAATGGCCATGAAATTAAAAAATCTTGGTCATTTTTACTTCTCTAGGAATTAATGCTAGCAGGAACAGAAAAGAGTTTTGCTGTAGGAAAAATGTGACTGAATTCAGGCCCTTTCCCCCTTTTTTCTCCCACAAAAGGATGTTATGTTATAGTGCTGACTGACCCAGAGGAGCACAGGAGCTGCTCTGGGCACAAGCTGTGATTGCTGTGCCAGGAGGAAGATGCACAGGGCCACGATTCCTTGTTCCATAAGGCTGGACAGTGAGTTAGTGCTAAATGACATTCTCTTGGCCTCAAAATGAGTCAGTATCTGTCAAAATCAGTACCCTGGTGTTTTAACTCCCACTCTGGGCTCTGGCCACTGAGATGCAGCAATGCCAGACACCAAACCAGCATCAGAATGAGCACTGGGCCTCAAGTGTGTCATTCCCAGGTTCCTGCTCTGCCTCAAAAACTGCACTGCTTGCCCCTGTAAGAAAGAAATGTCCTTTAAAAAAGGTGAAAAAGAGAGGGGAATGTGAAACTTCTCTTTGGAACAAGGCAGAGTACATTTGCAGTGTCCTGACATCATCGCAGCAATCCAAACACACAAACAACATCAGTCTGCGAATTTGCAAGAAAAATGGCTCCGTTATTTAGCAATGAAATCTCCAAATCAGACTCTGACAGTCACTCTGAAAAACATTCGACACAAGAACAATCAAAAATACATCAGATGGTATTTTTTTTAACTGGGAGGGAAGACTCACATCACTCCACTGAATGCATGTCTACACAGATCAATCTCAGCCCTTACTCATTTGCTACTTCTAACTATGTGCATTTATTCCTGTTCCTTGAGCCTCAGTCACCTACCACTGTGATGGCTTTGTTCTGCATGCTCTGTTGAAACTGAATTTTGGGTCTTTCTCTGGAGCACAGAGCACATCATTTTGTAGTCCTTTATCATCCATACAGCACCCTATGACTGGCCCTGCACACAGCCCTCGCTGGCAGCCTCGCTGTCTGTCCCTCTTTGGAACAGGGGGGTCTCCAGGAGAGTTATCACCCTGCCTCCTCCACTGGATTGCTTGTGGACATCATGGAACCTTTCCTTGCCTCCTGGAGCCACGGAGCTGCATCAGTCCTGGTGGGATGAGCCTGGCAGCAAGGATTTGTTCTATGTTTGCTTTCCCCACTTGTAAACTGAGCATCATAATACTTGCCTAGATCAAAGGGGGTACGGGGAGAATTAAATAATTAATGTATGTAAAGCACTTTGAAAGATGAAAGATGCTATATAAGTACAAGCTATTAACTACAAAAAAAAAAGAAAAAAAAAAGAAACCGAACTGGTTACTGATGTAAGCCTCCAGTTTATTCTGTAAGAAATGCATGAAATCAAAATAATTGCCACTAACAAATTAGGAGCTCGATTATGCCAAGCCCTAACACAGCTAGTCAGGGATTGACAGTCTTGCCTTCTCCTGTGACTGAGTTAGGGCACCCATGTGGGCAAGAAGGCTCCAAAAGCATTCCCATAATAGGGATTTGCAAAGGAAGACACTTGGTGCATCACTGAATCATCTCAAGCCCCATGTCAAATGGTTCAATTCAAAAATTGATGCTGCAGTTCCTTACAACAAGCTGTTCTTTGCTGTTCCTCCCCCTCACTGCTCCAGTGGCCAGAATGGTTCCCAAGCTAAACACACTCATGGCCATTTGTATCCATTTGTCCTTGTGCCAACATTGTTTTAAGTTTAACACAGGATATTTATAGATCAATCGTGTCCTCTCTAACCTCTAATGTTGTTGGGCAGAACCAGGCAATCCCTTTGAGTTTCCTATTGTTACGTAGGGTCTGCAGCCCCCACTGAGCACCCTTACTTACACTTGGTCCTGTTGCAGTTCATCTTTCTCTAACAGAGATGAATAAAGCTGAGTGCAGCCTCCTCACAGGGCCTCACAGGGCCCAGCAGTACTTGTTCTCCACTACCCATAATTTTCAGTGCCCTGTGGGAAATACTTGATTCATCCTCTCTCACATTTACCTTTTTCTATGGCTGTGCTGTGCTGCCATTTCAAGGCAATCCTGTGACCAGCCAAGGCGCCTGAGATGTTTTATTTTCCCAGAGAAACTCTGGCCCTTCAGCCTTACGTGCCAAACCTTACATTTGGCACAATTGAATTTCGTCCTATTCCCATTGTTCCCACCCTCGAGGTCACGCAGTCCTTCCTGTTTGATAGGCTGGGGCCTCTCTGTATTGACAAGTGCTCGCATGTCTGTGTCATCAGGAAATTTCACCACGCACTCCTCCCTCTTTTGTGTGACAGAAAAATATGGACTAAAAGCAGTCCCCAGGCAACCCTCAGTCAAATGCACCAGCAGCTGCCTTCTAGATCTGCTTTCAGCTCATCTTTTCACCTCCTACCCCACTATGCCTCACCTGTCTCACAGAGATGGTTGAGGTTCTTCTGCAGGGAAAGATGCTGCGAGTCCGTAGGGCTTGCGGGACCCAACCAATGCTTTGGAAGTGGTTGTGCTCCCTTGGGGACATTGCAAAAGAGACTCAGACAAGTTGCGAAGCTCTGACATTTCATAACAATGTCAAGCCAGGGAAATATAATACCCAGGGTAACTTGGGATGGGAGGGAATATTCTTCAACATCTGGTGGAGCACATGCAGTAATTCTGGCAGCACAGAGAGCTCTGTGTCCTCAAGAACCCTCTTACATTACAACATGAAGCCATGTTGGTGCTGCTGCTCAGAGGAAACTGAGCCCAGGTGGAGGGCAGAGACAAGGGCCAGGGGGCTGTTCTGGGGGAGAGATGGGCAGAGGTCGAGGGTCCCAAATCTGTCACACGGTTCTAGCCCAGACCCCAGGCCTTTATTTCACCTCAGATGAAAACCAGGCAGCTTTGGTCATTTGTGGAGATGATTTTATAGATGATTTACATTGTTGCAGCAATGCAGGAAGCAAAGGGATGCTGATTTTTGGGAGTAAGCAGCTCTTTGTAAGGGAGAAGATTATGGCAGAGCAGCTACTGGGCCCTGTAGTTGCTAAGGCAAGCTCAGGACGAGACTGGAAAAGATGAACCCCAGTATACTCCAGTCTCCTGTCTCCAGGGAAGATCATGGGATCCACCTTTGAACCAGCCAAGAGGTAAAGGCAAATCTTGGCCATACCAAGGTCTGCAATCAGCTTCAACTGGGCTGAAGAAATCAGCTCTGCTGCTCAGGTGCTTCAGGGCTCCAAAGATGACTCAGAGAAAAGCCACCACTTCTGGTGGACCCTGGTCAGAGGAAAGTCACAACCGCTTGCTTTTGAAAGACTGACTTCTCAGAAAATTCCAGCTGGTGCCTTCCAGAGGACCCAAAACTGTATTTGAGGCAACTGCAGTGCCTGTGAGTACATCAGGCCCTGAAGTACTGCTGGAGCAGTGAGTAACACAGCAAGACTGCCCAAGTGCCAGCGTGAGACCTTCAGCCAGCTGCAGAAACAAAGCCCTGAGTGTCTTTGCGTTCCAGAAAGTGCAAGAAATGAGATACGTGTGAATATGCTCCACAAAGTTTGTCCTGGATCTTTGGAGAGAACACCTTATTAGAGCTGCTGGTAGCATTACACTGGCTCAGAAGCAGTTTTTTTCATGTGTCTCTTGAAAATAAGGCCTTTCTAATTTTATTACAAAACCTCCACTTGCATGGGAAAAGCTGAGCGCATTTGGCACTCACTGCTATGAAGCTCCTTCATTTTATCCTCTCATTAATGAAAAGTGAGAGTAGGAGCCCTTTCCCTTCCCTCTGCTTCCCACAGAGCCTATGTCCTGGTGTAAAGCCACAGGCAGATTTCCTGGAACTCCTGTATATGGTTTAAGGCAGCATCCTGAGGCCTGCATGTGCATGGGGTGTGTGAATGCATTCCTGTGAGCACAGACACAGAACAGACCTAATTGTTATCCTCAACAAGAACATGGCTGAGAGGATTTGCCTCTGTTTAACCAAGTAGTGATTAACACCTGGTGAGAAGATCTAACACCCATAATATCTCATTAACGTATTTTGATGGACATTAACCTCTTCAAATATGCATGGGACAGAGAGAGAGGACCGGCTTTGGAAAGGGCAGAGAGCGCTTGTAAAATGGTCATCCCTGGTTTTCAGACTGCTTAACCCTGCTCAGGGAGATGCAAAGGTGTCTGGGCTGGTATAAAATACTCACCAGAGCGTGGTGATGTGTAGAGCAAGCTGCAGCACTCAGCTTTGCTTTTGTGTAGCATCGCAGCTTCTCACTTCTCCCTTCTCCAGCACAGTTTTGAGGGACTGTCTGTTGTAGCCCCCAAGGATCCTCGCCAGGCCTCATGCAGAAATGTGATAATATATGCTTTTCACCCCAAAGAACCTGCATAAGAGTAGGAGATGAGGCAGAAACAATCAGGTCATTATGGACAGCTTAAGTGCTGTTAAGTTTTAAACAGGAGACCCCACAAATGCCTGGGCCACCCTCTAGATTCAGGGAACCACAGCTGGAGCTCAGGAGCCCCAGGCACAAGGTACCTAAGAGACCTTTAGATAAAGCAAAGGTCTAGGAATTTAAACTAGTGTAACACAAACATTTTGTGCAAGGCACAATTTCTTCCCAAACTGATTTCTTTTATATGCACAAATTTACTTCATGGTCAGAGGCAATGGAGGTAGTAAGGTGCACTGTTAAATAAGTGGCCTCCAGGGGTGGAATACACTGACATAAAACAACTCCTGTTCTCTCCCTCTTTCCACATCTGTCACCCCAACCAGCTAAACTGAAATCTCTGTACCTTGGTCTTACCCCTAGTGATGCCAAAAGGGCACATGGAACACATGCAAAGAATACTGTGGGATGGATGGTTCCTCTGGAGGTCACCTGGCATGACCCAGCTCTCCCAGCAGAGCCCCCAGACACTCAAAACAACATGAAGTGGCCTCAGAAGAGCCTGTAGAAAACAAGCCTCACCTCCAGATGACCTGAACTTTCAAAGTGGCTGTAGCAGAAGCCAGCCTGGATTGCAGATGTTGGACCCATTTCTAATTGGCCTTGTCTTTTATGCAAATGTGCTTTCAAGAGCCACATGTCGTTGTTATCTGTTGTCGATTGGCATGAGGTTTTGGAAATCACAGCTTGACTTTAAACCTTTTTTCAGGGAGAACATTTCATCATTTGCTTTAATGAGGAATCCCCCCCTCCCAGTTTGGACCAGTGCTGAGCTTTGGCTACTTGGCAGTGCTTGACCCAGCTCTGCAGTCCATGGCTTGCTGCGGGGTGAGGGAATCAAGGGAACAAGAAGCAGGGGCTGTGCAGGGTTTAGCTACTCCTTAGCCCAGACTGGCTTGGAGAGTGGTGTTCCTTTGGCTGTGGCACATTTGGTTCCCTCCCAGCTCCAGCTGTCACGCTGGGGTGGCATCTCTGAGAGGATCCCTGGGTCAGCAGCTTTTTGTGGAGCTGCTCCTCGGGCAAAGGGAGCCAAATGTCCCACAGTACTTGGGGCAGCGAGGACAGCCCTGTCCAAGCCTTTGTTCCTTGCTAGCTCTGCTGCTCTGGATTTGTGTGTTGCAGCCCTGCCACTGGCACTTGGCCGGGGTGCTGATGCCTGGGAGAAATATCCATGTAAACGCGATTATGTGGGGGTGAGCGCCTCTGCGTCTCTAGCAGCCCAACCACGCCAACCCCGCTCTGTTTCCAGGGCAAAGGTGGCAGGGGGGGAAATGTCCCAGCTTTCTGGAGTCCCATGCAGTGCTGTGTGTCCCCAGCCCTTGGAGCAGCAGTAGGAAAGGCTGTGTCACCACGAAGCTGCAGCCCAGACCTCGCCTTTTCCACGCCTGGCGTTGTGTGTGCTCTTTGACTTGTCACCGTCACCCAGGCTGCGCTGCTTTCTGGCAAGGAGAGGAACAAGAGCAGGCAATGTTTCACAGAGGACAGTGTCTGGCCATGGAAAAGCTGTGCAACATGACTCATTTTGTGTAAAGGACATGAAATTACAACTGCGTGCCACATGAGAGATGCTAGCTGGGCTCGAATCAAAAAACATCCTCATCCAGGAAGGGTATTCAAGCATGTGCTTAATTTAAAAACATACTTAATCAGGGCCTTTGGGCATAAAAGGGTAATGATTATTCTCGTGTTGCTGGGAAAATCCAAGTGACATCCGGAAGATGTATTACTCGAGAAAATCTAGTGTTATTTCAGTGTCCTCGTTTAATCTTTCAATTTCCAAAAATGTAATTCTTTTAATTTGTCATTGCTATGAATTCCTTCACAGCTGTTTTACACTTGATTGTTAATGCCAAGTGGAATCAGCAAACACAATCTGGTTCAGATAATAAGTATGGAAGATAAGTCCTGCATCCATCTCTTTCCTCCATCCCCATTAAACTTCCCAGCATGTAAGATATCTGAGTTTGGCTTTGTAGAGACAGCTAGCCACAGTAAAAGAACCTCTGGTACACACTGTTTAATCATTTAAAACCAGCAATATCCCTGCCCAGAATTTTTTTCAATGTATTTGACCCTAATTTTCTCTCGAAATAGCTGTGTATTGATACAGAGATTAGAAATGGTGGGATTCTAAGATGGATTTGCCTTGATGTGTGCAGGGAGCCAAGGAGAGGCTCCCTGTCTCAGTGTGACCAGGGTAGATGACAACTAATGTCTTTGCTTTCCTTGGAAAAGCCACGTGGCACAGCTACTCCAGACCCAACAGCTGGGAGAAGGCAACTCTGCTCTACATTGACCACATTTCAAGGTTTCATGGCCAAACCTTTCTGTCACTGCACAGAAGATGTCCTCTGAGCTGGCCTAGACTTCTCCTGCCCAAAGGACTCTGGGCACCAGCTGGAATTTTCGAAAGGGCTGCAGGAGTCTGGGACCCAAGTGGGCATCCCATGTATGCCCTGCAGGAGATGGGTCTGCTGCCCTTGAGCATGGCCCCATTGTTTTAGTTACTTGCTGTACAGCAAAGATATTCAGTCGCCTGCTTCACCAGAGATCCTCCGGCCCAGAGATAAACAAGGGTTGTCATTGGCTGTAAGGTAACTTCTTGTTAATTTTATTGACCTTGGGTTAAATCCTGTTCATCCTCCTCAGGCAATTGCTCCCACTGAAACCAATATGAATGTCAGCACGAATAAAGGAGTTGGATTTTGGCTCCTTTGAGAAGACAGCAATCATAAATCCAGCTGCGAGCACAAATCCAGGTGCTAAACCAGGGATTTTCCTGGGGGAAAACCACAGTAAAGATCTGTGGGATAGAACCAGGGAAATGGATGAGAATAAAGGAAAAGAAAATTCTAACTTAATTTCACTTTAATTATTATTAGGGTAGATGTTCAAGTGGGCATAATTTAAACATGCCCTCTGCTTTGCCACTGCTTCCTGGCCTGACCTTGGTGATGATCCTTGGACACACTGTCCTTCTTAAAGCTGTGGTTAAATATAATTATGTTTGGCTTTGAGAGGCAAGATACACCAGTAAGTGCAAGTTATTGTAAGGATATTTTAAAAAGTGAATGATAGTGACAAAACATCCTGGTGGGAAACTGTGAAAATGTGGTACTCTATGCCATGTGACTGGAGGAGAAGGATTTTTTTTCACCTCTTGTTTATTTTCCTCTTCCTTTTTTGAACAATGTATCTTAATCTCACTCTATGGATTTAGCACGAGAGTTATGTGTGCAGAAAGCAGCTGAAACCACTTTGTTTCTAGTTTTCTTTCACCAGTTCAGTATTATAAATAACCAAAGAGGATATTGCTTAATCCATAAAACAAAGTGACATCATAATTTATTAATACAGAAGACACAGTTCATTGCTATTAAATGCCATAAAGAGCTGGAAATAGAGTAGTTTCTCAGAAGGCACTGCCAGTATGTCAGAGGAAATACTTCCTCAATGCTATACCAGCATGTGTAAGATCCTCTCTGAGTACCTCCCCATTTTGGCCAATCCCAGCTGAGCTGCTCTGCCACATCCAAAGGCAATTTTGGGGGGGATTTCTCCAGCCTCTGATGCCTTCTTTCCACCTGCCCCACTCCTCCCAAAGCTTTGCTCCTGCTGTCTGCTTCTACGGGAAAAGAAAAATCTGAGCAGCCCAGTGGTGGGGACAGAGCTGTCTGGTCCATTTAAGGCTCTCTCCTTGGTGTCTGTGGGGCAGCAGCTCAGGCCCCCGTGTCCTCAGGGTGTCCCTGTGCCAGCGGGGACACGGAGCCGCACGCATGGAGGAGTGACACCGTACATCAGGCTGTACACACTCGGCCCCGGGCCAGAGCAGCATTTAAGCACCTGTTTACCCCTAAGCTTTTGAGTAATTCCTCTGGCCTGAGCTAAGCACAAGCTTCCCATAGTCTCCCTGCTTCCCTTGGCCTTGCCTTGCAGGATTGCACCGTGGCCTGGCTGAACTCAGGGCTGCCGGCACAGCCCCGGCACGGCACCACCCAGCACCCACCTCTTCTTGCTCCCTCCTCTTCACAGAGCCAGAATTCAGTCTCTGCAGACCCCAGTCCTGCTGGCACCTCCATGGGTGAGCTCCTCCAGTGTCTGAGACGCTCTGATGAACTCAGCCACAGAGCAATTTTTGGGTATTTCAGGAGAAATTCCACCATTTCTGTTGCTGTGCTGTCCCCAAGCACCAGCCTGAGCCTGCATGTGGATGAAGTGCAGTGACCACATGTCCACAATAAGATATCCCTCTCTCTTTTAGGTAACATTAACAATCTTCCTGGTATGGATAACTTGCAGCCCTAGAAACACATTCAGCAGATGTTTGCTCCACGTTCTACCACTGCCTGCCCAGAAGCACCAATCCTCACTGCTGGTTCCTGTCTGGCCTCATCATAAAACATGCCTAGCTGTGCTTTTGCAACTTTTGGGAACAGATAGGATTCCTTTTGGCTCCCCAGGACATTAACTTGTATTTTCATTTGTATTAATTTCGTACTTTCCGTACACGCAGTGAACTCCCTCCCACTGGGACGCGCTTTGGAAGTGTTTCAGGGGGCTGTGGGATGGGCACGGCGCTGTGTGGGTGTCCTCCGCCACTCTCTGCCCGCCGGTACCCCCGGGGGAGCCGCGGCGCCAGGCGCTCCCACCTGCCTGCTCCCGCCACAGGCGCTGGAGCCTTCCCGGCTCCCTGGCGGGGCAGCTTTCCCTGCTGTTCCCAGCCGGCAGTGCGGAATTCCTGCCCTGCTGCTCGCCCGTGCGGCTCGGCCGCAAGCCCCAGAGATGCGCTCGCCCCCGCGGGGCCGCGTGAGCGCGCCCGCCCAGCCCCGCGTGTGCGCGCCCGGCGCCTGCTCGTTGGCAGTTCGCTACCCCCCTTGCATCCCCCCCTTCTCCGGGCTATATGTGGCATTTCGAAGCTCTGACAATCTGCTTCCAAATGTTTTCCATATTTGTTCAGCCTCCTTGATTCAAATACCAGGAACAACTCGGCCGGCACAAAGCGAAGCTTTGGGGGGCAGGAAAACTCACACCCCCGCCGGCCGTGCGCACACACACACGCACGTGAAAACCCCGAGTGCGCCGGCATGGGAAAGGAGGAGAAGAAAGCCCGGCACGGCACGGCCCCGAACAGCCAGAGCCAGACAGGGAAGGCACCCGGAGGGGAGAAAAGCACCGACTCGACGCAGGAGTCCGCGATGAAGAAGAAGAAGAAGCAGAAGAAAGCCAAGGGGGATCCCAAAACTGGCCAGGAGGAGGAATCCCACACTTGTTGTGGCTGCCGTTTCCCGCTGCTGTTTGCGTTGCTGCAGCTGGCGTTAGGCACCTCTGTAACAGTGCTGGGCTTCCTTATGGCAGGCATCAGTTCCTCTCTGCTAGTCAGAGACACTCCATATTGGGCTGGGATAATTGTAAGCATAAAGTCTGTTTCTCCATAAAGTGCCTTTGCCAGCATTAATGCAAGCTGCATGACGCTCCACTTTAGACTAACCAACTGCATGCACAACACCATTTGAGTTATGCTAACTATAAATATTCCTGGGATTAAGTGTCTGGCTATACTTTCCCAAGGAAAACTGCTCCTGCAGAATAACACAGCCTTTCGTATTCTTCCCTGCAATACCCAACAGACCTGAAATAAAATACAGGGTTGCTGTTCACTGGATGTATGTATTAGCTTGTGATGTGCAGTGAACTCCTGCCTGGTGATGCTGAAAAAAAAAAAGTTAATTTCTCATGCTGCCTACCCTCTTTGCCCACCAAACCATAACCATCAGCTTTTGGAAGTGAGATCATAACTCTGTAACTTTTAGCTGGGCGAGGAGAGCAATGTCTGTCTCCGGAGCTTCCTCGCTGAGCCGTGCTGGGGAACTGCTGGGGTTTAACCCTCTTCCCGCTGCTGCTGCTGACTGCACGTGGCCGTGGGGAAGGGGACGGCACTGGTGGATGTGGCAGGGACAGGGAGCTCTTCCAAGGCCTGCTGGTGGCTCCTGCCAAGTCACTCTGGAGTGGCAGGCCAGGCTGGCAGTGTGGGCTGGGGGGACTGGGCCGAGGGCGGTGCCCTGCTGGGTGTAAATCAGAGGCATCCCTTGGGGAAGCCCGGGTTGTTCCCCAGCAGCAGCCACCCCTGCAGAGGTGGGGACAGGCTGTGTGGTGCCATCTGTGGCGTGACTCTGCTGGCTGTGGGCTTGGGGATGTGAGGTTTGCCTGTGGAGAGACAGGGTCAGTGATTATGAGCCTGGGATAGGCCATGGATATAATTGAGCATGCAGGTTTCTCCCCTAGGCAACAGGTTTCAGGAAAATATGTCCTGAAGATAAGCCCTGGTGTGTTAGCACAGTTCTGGATGTTGTCAGACTGTAAGAATGTTCAGCAAATAAATTTGTGTTTAGGTACTTAGAGAAAGGATTTCTCAAAGCTCTGGACAGCTATGGGAGCACCTTCTGTAAATGTAATTCATTGTTAGAAGATTATCTGAGCATCTGAGCTGATTGGGGTTTGCTGTGTTAATCCTGCTGGGCATCCCTTCAGAGGGTGGAAGGAGCAGGCCCTGAGCTCCCAGAGGAGGAGCTCCTCTGACTCATCTCTTCATGTTTCTCTTCTGACTGAAGAGGTATCCAAGAGTTCAGTGGTGTTTTGTGGAGCAAGAGCCTGCCCTTGCTTGGAAGAGGAATTTCCTCCTGGGAAGTTTTGGCTGTTACAAGCCAGGGGGGAATAAAGACGACAAAATAGCAATATGTGGCATGTTCACTCCTCCTGTTTATTTTGAGGACTCTGGAGGTCAGATAATGTCCTTTCCAGAGAGCACTGTTGCTATCAAAGGTTTGAAATAACTTTTTCAGTAGGAAAAACTGGGGAAAGAGTGAGCTGGACTGAACTAATGTACAGCCAGGGATATGAGAAAAGCCATGAAGCAGCCCCTGGCCCATGTGAATGTCATCAGTGCCCAAGCAGCATTCATCTGAGACATCCACAAATGGCTGGCCTACCCTGGGGAGGCCTGAAACCCCACCAAAGTCGCTGCTTTCTGAAAACAGAGCTCTAACCCCTGTTGTTTTTAGCAGCAGCTGCCAGCAGTCATGACATTTAGATGCCCACATGAGGCAAAGCTCAGTCACTTTCAGAGCTCCCCCATGAAAATCAGGAATAAGTCTGCATGTGTGTTCCTGAGCTAATTCCCGACTCAGAGCAAGACTCAACTCTCAGCTGTGGCTGGTGGTCATGTTTTGCACTTGCCAGCCAGGGTAATCCCTGGGGAAACATTTCCTGGGGCTGTGGGAGTTTTGGTTTGTGTTGCAGGGTGCCCTGGCTGTCAGGAGGAGCCGAGCAGGCTGGGGGCTGCCCCTGGGGAAGGGTGACTGCACCTACACCATGAGTCAGATGGTGACTCTCACCTGGGGGACTCTGGTGAGATGTTGAGTCACCATCACGCTCGAGCGTGGTTTGATTCCTCCCTGGCTCAAATTGGCTTTTGGTGCCCCTGTGTTTACCCTCAGGGTGATGACAGGGACTGTCTGCTGGGGACACGTGGCCAGGCAGGCTCCTGGGCAGCCACGCTGCTCTCCTGTACCCTCAGCCCAAAGCAGAAGGGGAGGAGGGATCTGGCACCAGGTCAGAGGGAAGTGAGAAGGAAGCTGGTGCTAGAAAGGAGAGGATGAAGTGGTGGGGCAGCCCCAGACCTCCCAGAACAGAGCCTGTGTGGAGCACTGGCTGTGGTACCATGGGAGCAGTGCTGCATTTACTTTATCCTTGTGCTGTGGTGTCTCCATGGAGGGACTTGGTGCCCACTGGGACATCAGGTGGAGGTGGCCAAAAGCTAATGAGATGGAAATTCCAGGTGTGCAGTCACAGGGTGCTGCTGGTGAGCTGTGGTGGGGACTGTGCCAAGGACTGGCCTCTGGAGAGCTGGGGAAAACTGCTCCATGAAGGAGAACCCTTGGCTAGAACCTGCATGTGGCTGGATGTCCTGTGGGCTGGTTTTTGGGCTGAAGGGAAGGTGTTAGATAGGGAGTGGATGGCCCATGTGCTGCTCGAGAACAAACCTCATGGCAGAAAGCGACTTCCCAAAACTCATATATTCACACAGAAATGAGCAACAGGACAGAAAGATGTGGTGTAAAATACCAGAGCATATTTGTTTTAGTAGCATCCCACTCAAGTGCTCTTTTTAAAGGACTACTTGATTAGTATTCTGAATCAAGAACTTAAAAAATCTATTATCGAGACCTTTTTAGCAACATTAGCTATAATGGGTGAAGCTCATTCCTGGTGTTACTCCTTTGGAATTACACCAGGCTGGATTTGACCCCATGGCTGTTAATGCAGGCTGACAGAAAAATGAAGGAAAATTGCTAATGTGTTAAATAGACCCTGATTGATGGAAAGCTGTTTTTTTCTTCTTTATTAGTGGCAAAATGGTGACACCATTCCTTTCTGAAAATCAAGAGCTTCAGTGCATTACTATGAATGGAAAGGAACTGTTTTTAGAGGGGCAGCCATGCTCCAAAATGCTAGCGAGGAAAACCAGGCAAGGCAGTCTGAATTGCATGGGTTCAAAACCTGGCTGTGTACATTTGTGAGGCTGGAGCAGGCCAGGGATTGGGTTCATCATCCTGGGATGTGGCCAGTGATCCTCTGACAGGGAGTGGAGGATGGCTCCAAGCCTGCAGGGCTCCCTCCCCAGAGCATTGGCCCTTCCCTCTTGAGCCCCTGCAGAAGGAAATGATGCCACTTGCATCACATCAAGAGCATTTCACCATGAAAACCAGTTAAAACCCAGTTAAAACCAAAATACATTCAGTCCAAAATGTGTGGGGCATGGATCAGAAAACAAAGGGAAATTTCATGGGCAGAAACCATGGAGCCTAAGGGATTTACCCCTTCTGCTTCAGCTCCAGCAACCTGTTCCTGTAAAAAGCCTCTTCCCCATTGCTAAGGACAGGCAGATAAATGCAGTTGAAAGCAGTGAGTATAGCATTTGTTTCACTTGCCCAGAGCCAGTGAAGGTACCCAGGTCTGAAGGAGATGCCCATGAGACCTGTCCTGAGCTCCCAAACTGCAGGCTGGACTCCCTGGCAGCCTCTTCCTTCTTACTGCTTTGCAGGAGCTTGGACAAACTCTTCACAAAACCACTCATGAGTGCAGGGCTTTATTTTTTCCTGTCTTGCCACTGGCTTGGTGCATAGCTTTGGGCAAGTTACTTAACCTTGCTAAGACTTTGTTATTTCCCCTGCAAAGTGGGGTTAATAGTGGCCATCCGTCACCCCATGCTTTGAGATCCTGGGATGAAAAGTGTTGCAGACACCGTAGATATTAATGGTATCCTTTTCATTCTTTTTCATTAGCTTGTGGCCTTTTGACACCCAGAAGAAGTACCGATATATTTCTCCTTGAAAAACCCACTTTAGATTATTTCCACTGCGATCAAAAGTGGAGAGTATTAGAGTTTTCATGGGCAAGCTCCCTTTTCAGCCTTGTTTTGCAGACTCAGGGAGTTAAGAAAGTTACAGAAGTGCTCATCAGAAATTATTATCCAGGGTGTTTATTATTTCTGTCAGGAAGTTATTTTAAATGTATATCTATAGATATTCATAAAATTAGGACTTTTAAAAGCATTTTAAAAGACCTGATTCGCGAGCAGCTCAAGGCAGCAACTGTGGCTCCAGCTGTCACTGATTTTTATTGCAAAAAGCATCCCAAAAGATCTGCCATGGGCTGAGCCCCCAGCCCAGAAGCTCGGACACTTCTCCCTGCTCCAGCCCTTCTCCATCTCCCCAGCTGTCCCACAGACCAGAGAGTCCCTGAGCTGTACTCAAGGGATGGCCATGGCTTGTGGCTTTTTGGCATCAGCACTCAAGCATTGGCTTCTCTGCCCTGGTGGAGGCGAGGCTGGTGTGGGGCTGTGTGGTGCCAAAGGCAGGCAGACTTTTAACTGAGAAAGCAGCTTAATTGACCTTCATTTACCTGGAGTCAGAAATGTTTATGTCTCTATAACTTTTGCTTGTTTTTAGGGAAACTGTTTTCAAATTCTAATAGAAGATGACTCTTAAAACCTGGTGCCATCAAAGTAGCTGTCAAAAAGTCATGCAGGCATGCATGTGTTTTTGGTGCAGGCTAGCTTCAATTAGCCATGGGCAAACATCAAAAGGGAGGGAGGGCTGCCCTGAAGAAGAGGCCAGTGCTTGTTTAGAGCCATGTGTAGCACCAGAGCAGGACTCTTCAGAGCTCTCTGCCATTAAATCTCCTCCTCTTCCAAGAGTGACTATGCTTTGATTAACTGAAATTCACACTTTTGTTTTGCTCAGCTGTGGAAAACTTTGATGGGGAGAACTGTTCAAACATTCTGAAGGAATGGTTTGAGAAGGTAACTGCACACCTGAGGTGTTTCTGATACCTGGCCAGGGGCTGGTCTAGTCCTGGACCCCTCTGTGGCTGACCCTAGAGTTTAACTGCAGAATTCCTGGCTGGAATTTGTGCAGAAAGCCTAGGTAAATTTTGGAGAGGGATATCAAGCACGTTTCCCCAGCACAGGTAGCCTTATGACTGTGGAGATGGTGGCTTTCATAGTCACAGACACGCCCCAAAACACAAAGGGTAGTCACAAGTACTCTCAGTCATGCTGCACTTCTCAGGCTGAAAATCACTGCTGGCTCTGTGAACTCTTAATTTAATTTTATTTTTTTGATCCCTCAGGTGTTTGTTCAGCCAGGACTGTATTTCTGGTTTAACAGCAGCAATGGACTGGAGCTGCAGCTGCTGGCTGTGTAAGCAATCTTAGCCTTTGCTGAGGGAATTAAATCTTACCTTAGCACAAGTGATGAGCAACTGACCTAAACAGCAAAGATCATTATGGAAAAAATAGCATTTCATTTGATTGTGGATGCTCTTGCAGGGTTTTGATGACTTTATAGGATTTAAGAGAAAGTTGTGGATCTGCCAGGGGGTGTTATTGCATGGATGAAGGGACCTGTACTAAAGACATCATTATTTTATTCTGTAGGTGGGGCAGGGATGGGCAGTTGTTGTGGGGTTTCTGGCTGTTTAAGGATGATTTCCTAGATGATGATGGCCTTTGCTTGCAACCACAGTATATGTGTTTGTCATTACTATTATTGTTGTTATTATAGCTATTATTTCTGGAAGTAACTTACATGCAACCAAACTGTCCTTAAATTTAACAAGAAGTCTATAAGGGGTAAAAAGAAATTAGGGCACAGTACCTCTGTGTTGCAGACTGGCCTCTTTCACGTGTGACAGTGAGACCCAGGCTGACCTGAGGCTGATGAAAGCTGGCAGTGAGAGCTGCCTGCAGCACCCCCTTTCATCACAGCTTCCTCAAACCTCATAAAGCAAATGAACTTCAGTGCTGCTGTCTGCAGCAGCCTGTAGAGATGTCTGGCACCAGAGGTGATCCAGGTTTACAATGGCAAAGCCAATAGGGACAGGTTCTTTCCTGCAGCAAAATCTGTGTCCAGTGGGAGTGTTAGATTTGGTGGATAAAGTGGCTTCTCCAAAGGTGTAGACAGAAGCTAAGCCTTGCCATCTGATAAGATGGGAGAACCATCAAGCTAAGCATGGGTGAGGGAGAGCCAGAAACTCCAGAGACATCTGCAAGAGATCATTCTTTACCTGTTTCCCTAAAAACAGAAACATCCCCAGTGTCTGCAAGTGAACAACTACAAAATAACTTGTCCATGATGGAAATTTCTTCCTTATTCTATTAACAGCAATTTTCCTCCTGAAGTTTGAGTTTACATTCTTATGAAATAGGAAGAGTCCTCCTGTGGATCTCAGCAGTGCTGTGTGGCATTGCAGGGTGTACCTGGGAGAGGTTTTGTCCTGCAGTGTGTTCGCTTTCTGCCTCTAAAGATTGTGGCAGGAGGTTCTTGCCAACGAAGCCCCCATATAAAGAGCTACACTGTCTTTGTGAGTGTTTGCAGTGTTTGCCTTGTGATGTGGCACAAACCCAAGATGCTCCTTAGAGCCAGGTTTTTGTTTCCTGCCTTCATTTCTTGGTGGATGTTCCCAACCCTCCTGCTTTACCAGCCAAGGTTTTCAGGATGCTCTGGGCAGGAGGTAGTTCGCTACTGAAAACCACCTATTCTACATTTGGGCTAAAATTGTAGCAATAACAAAAGGGAAAGCAGTTTCACAAGCATACAAGGGAGAGATGGAGACAGATTAGAGCAATCTGTGGTTTTGAAATCCGTCGGAATAAAGCAAACCACATGAATATGTCAGCGTGCAAAGATAATGAGTGCAAACCGCAGCGGAAATTTGTGCCCTACGTGTTCATGTTTCCCTTAATTACACACAACCTTCCTCATCCCTGCCACGTGGTGTCCTTGTGCTCCTCGTACACCTTGTGCTGAATCCGTGCAGGAGCAGATGGGATAACATGACAACAGGTTCCTGCCCTCTTTGGGAGGGGGGGAGCAAGCTGGAAAATTTCTCTTCCTATTTTGATTGTGTCTTAAAAAACAATAATTCTTAAATCACTTTTCAGCCCTGAGGTGTTCCTGCCCAATGGGAGGAATGTCTACTGCTTCCCCCCAATATGAAATATTTTTTTTAAATTTTGTACAGCCTAAATATTTAAGTTCTTCAGCCAGTGTTAGTAAATAGCTGTTTTCCTAGGTTGTGAACTGGAGGGATTTCACAGGGTATGCCTTAAGCAAAATGAAATCTTTACCTTTCCTAAATACTTCTGTATCACATTTGGGTCTTTTTCTAGGCAGTGCTTTCCAAATTTAAATTCTTCCCTTGGATAACCTTTCACGTCACTACCTATTCAGCAAGGGGTGTGTCAGTCCATATGGAAATTTGGAAAGTAGGATCTTGAAATAAACTTGAGTTGAAATATGCACAGAAATGCAAATTCCTGGATTTTTGGATAACAGTTGACCAGAGCTGATCTAATTAAGTGCCATCCTGCAGGTCTCAGAGAATCTGTTTTATTTGTGTAACAAATGCACATCGATTGGTGGCAAGCACGTGCTGAAGTGGGTTCAATTGGATTTTATGTTGTGTGCTCAGTCAATAAGGCAAGGGAAATGTGTGCTGCACACTGGGATGTGGCAGTGGATGCTGGATTACCTAATGCTGCTTAGCAATCAGCATCAACACCACCTGTAACTTGCCTGCAGCTGTTATAGTTACTTAGAGGCTCCTAAAAAATACTTACCAAGGATTTTTATAGTTATTCTGTTACACTTCACAGGTGTAATTCAAAGCTGATCTATTAATAATGTATAAAATAGCAGCATAGAGCTGTTTCCTATATAAACGTTCCACGCTTTGGTTTCCTCCAAGGAGTGAATTTACCTTTAAAGAGCTGAAATGTTAAACATATGTGGGTCATAATTCTCAGCCACGTTATTTTTTTACTGCCACTTAGAAAAACACACATCTCTAGTTAAAAAAAATAAATAAATTGTTACTGTATTGTTAAAAAAGAAATACTTAAGCTTTCCTAAATATCCTGGCCAAAACTTGCTAGAATCCTGACCCAATGTAATCCTTTATAAATACCTCTCTACACATGTGCCTCTTCAAGTGTCCCTGAGTATATTATTTAAATCCCAGAGGACCTTTGGAAAGCATGTGCAGGAATGGAGCTCCTTTTAACTGATGGCCCTTTGTATGGGAAGCTTTCAAAGTGCCACGTGTGAAGCCAGCAGGAGTTTTGCAAGAGTTGTCCGAGGCACTTGATGGCTGGGGGAAAATTCCAGCATTGGTCTCTGCCCTCGGAAATGAATGCAGCTCTGTCGGCCTTCGTGGTTACATGGAAGGGAAGGAGGGATGGGAACAGTCCCATGATGTCTCATGGCAGTCACCTGCAGGCAAATCTGGCTCTCAGTCCATGTGAGTGTAAATGCCCGCTAGTGTAGCTGAAGCAAAGCAAATTTGATTTATTGCTCATAACAAGATCCTTCAGTACCAGATCCTGGAAACACTTAGGTCCAGCTTTGATGTGAGGATACCCTATGACTTGTCATGAATTTTGGGGATATGATGTTAAGACAGTGTGTTTAAGCATTTTTTTATTTTTTTTTATTTAGCTCTTGTTGCAGGTTCTTTCCTTCAGCCATTACTGGCTGTGGGGGAGTTTATCACTTGGATATCATCAACAATAGGATCTCTTCAGATTTAAGTTTTATGAACATGTTAATTGAATTAAAAGATTAATATACAGTGCAAGGGACCAAGGACATAGGCGATTAATCCTGAGAAATAAAACATGTTTGAGTCACACAGAAGCACTACAGGGCAAAAAAAACACCACACTGAAGGACTTTTGACAAGAAAGGTTGTTTTTTCCCCAGAATACCCTGTCAGCTATGGCTGTCAACAATAAAAAGAAAGAAACAAATAAATTGGAGGCTGTGTGTAAGTCACAGGACCAGAACATAAATTACACATGACATGGAAAGGAGTAAATAATACTGACGCATTCTTTAGAAATGTTCTTGGGCACTACTTCCTATTCATGTCCCACTGAAATGACATGAAATGAAACTTCATGAGGAAAAGTGTTACTAATTGCCCAGGTTCTTGAGGGACATTGCTCTGTGTGTTGGGAGGCACAGCTCCTTTGCAGGGCTGCTGCCTTGGGCCTTGCACCAGCAATGCAGATGCAAAATGTTTGATATTTTCTGCAACAGATCATAGAAGGAACGTGTTTATCCCATTGCTGTCCAAGAGGACAGCTGGGCATCTTTCACTGCAGGTCAAGCTCCCTGTAGAGCTGCAAATCTGGATGTGAGCAGCACTTCCAGGGCAGGCAGGTGGGGATGGGGCTGTGATGGAGCCCCACATTCCTGCAGGCACCTCCATGGCAAAGGCAGCTCACACATGGCTCTGGCCAAAGAGGGCAGATCCCACAGCCCCAGGAAGGCAGAAAGCCTCAAGTTAATGACAACTCTTCCAAACTCCAGAAGTTAAATGGAAGGGGTAAAAATTCTCACAGAGAATTTAATAGCTGTCATTTATAACCAAGGTGCTCCTAGCAGGGACTTGCTCCTGGCCCTGTGTGTAGAGAGGACCTCTGAAAGGACAGTGCCTGGTCTCATCCAAAGTCCCCACTAAGGCTCATCACACCTAAAATGGCTTTTAAAGGTGTGATTTGAAGGGTCATTTAAAAACATGCATGCCGCCAACACTCCAGTTTTTCCAAGGCAGCTCAAACATGCTCAGATTCCTCCAAGCACAGCTCCAGCTGCCAACAGCCTCTCCCATGCCCAGATCCAGCCCCACAGGGAGCCCTCCCTCGGTGCCTGGGTACCCAGCTCCTCCATCCAGGGGAGGAACTGCCAACAAACAGCAGGCTGCTGCTCCTAAGTTCTCCTGTGACATTTGCTCACTGATCCTCCAAAAAGTGGGAGAGAAGGGCACTTGACTGGAGTGCTTTGCACAGTGTGAGGACACACTGTGTTTTCTAAACACAAAAAAGCAAATCACATTGGGCTAGTTCCTCAGAGGAGGATCTTCCTTTCTTACCCGGAAAATGCCAACCTGTGAGTACCTGCTCCCACAGATAAATGCAGAATTAGTAATAAAGATGGCCAAATGAATAAACAAGTGTGCAAATACTTATCCATTACTTTTAACCTTCAGCAATTACTGCCACAGGGCTAAAACACAGTTTCAGATTGCAGGGGAGGTGGATATCTTCTTTAGTAAGGTGTCCATTCCAGAAGAGGGTCAAAGCCTCTGCAATAAACTGCTGCTTCTTATGCAGTCGCAGCCATGATTTAATGATTTAAAACTTGCATGAGTGACAGAAAAACCCTGTCAGCACCCAGAGCTACATAGGATGGTGCTCTTTGGTCTTGCAAGCCCAACTTCAGAAGCTTTTTGCTCTTTTTTGATGGTTGTATGGGCAAAAGCTCAACACACATCCTGGGGGCTGTTGCTGTGCTGTGTCTTTGACGACTTTGCTTTCATGCTGCTTCTTGACTTATGGTCCTGCAAACACAGAAAGGTGTCTTGGCTTGGGAGAAAAAAAAATAAATTGTGTTTTGTAGGGGTTTTTTTTAACCTTGACACATTTTACATCTCTTCCTTGCAGGTCTGTGTGGTGGCCTTAGTGGGATTTGTTTTGCTTTGTATTTCCTACCAACCTGATGAGAAGACGTGTGCACAGTTCACAGTGAAGGTACCTTAACATTTTTTAAACATTATTTTTTTTTTGCTTCTCATGCCATTAAATATAATCAGAAAAGTTGATACAGAGGATATTTTTAAGACCACAGGAAAAGAGGTGAAGATACACCTGAAATGTAGGAATGGTTTTCTGTTACTTTCCAGGCAGCCAAGGAAGAAACTATAAAGAACCTATAACTGTATCCTATAAAGGGGAAACTCTAATAACATTTCAAATCAGAACAAGATACCATTTTATTCACCATGTTTAGGAATATAGACTGGAATATAAAGCTGGAATAATTTGGGAAGTGTTCAGAGATTTTAAGCAGATTAAGTGGAGATAGTGAGCAAGAAGTAGGGTGGCATAAAAGGAGTCCACTTAAACCAAGTTTTAATATTTAATGGGAAAGAATTTAGAAAGCACGGGGCCATGTATTCTCCCACAGAGCAAATTCCCATCTGAGCATTGCAGGGACTGCACCATATACCCCACCTTTGTCTCCAAAACTGCTTTGCTGACACTGGGGAGCAACTAGAAGAGCAAGGCTGAGAACACTTGTTTTCAACACCATTTTTCCTGGGCTATTTTTTCCTTATTATTGTAGTTTTCAGGGCTCTTAATATTTTGCAGACACATAATAACCGAGAAAAATACCGACGCAAGCAGCACAAAATAACAGTGATTATTAACTGGAAAAAGGCAGAAGGAAACAAAATGCAAGGAGCAGCTTTTCAAACCCTGGCATCCATCCTCCCTTAGAAATTAGACCCCGGTGTGTCTTTTGTGTCTTTCTCGAGCTTCTCCCGTACTTAGAAAAAGAGAGGGAGAAGAACAATTGTGCCTGCCCTGTGTCTGCCTCTGCATTGTCCCCGGTCACCTTTCCGCCCCCAAGGAAGGTTACTGGGCTGGGCGGGGGCTGCCATGCCAGGCTTTTTACTGCCTGCCCCGCAGCATTAAATTGATTTTGGCATCCAGGCAGGAAGGGAGTCATCCCTCGTGTTGGGAACGGCATGTCGGGCTGGGCAGCTCAGATGTCTCTGCCACCCACCCTGACGGTAAGGAATGTGAGCCATCGCTCCCCCTAGGAAAACAGACGTTTTGGAATTGCTCCCGAGGTGATGTAAAATGGGCCAGTCCTTGGCACTTGGCAGAATTAGAGCTTAAATCTCCCTGGTTCAGTCAATAGCCCATGGACTGTTGCTTTCCCAAGGCACTCTCCTCCTCAAAGTCCCCCTTCCCAGCATTTTCTATTACAGCGTGCCACAGAGCTCCATCATTCCCAGGCTGTTCACCTCTCCTGTCCCATGTCCCTGCTAGGAGCTGTTACCCACAGTTTGGGATAACAGGACAAATGGCTTCTGTCTGAAGGGTTCATACCTATTTTAACTCCTCCAGGGCTTCGATCACTTAGGACTCATCTACATCCCCAGTATCACTTCTCAAATCTTTGCATTTCAGTTAAAGGCTGTCTCAACTAAAAATGAGCATTAGCCATGGCAAGGCTGAGGATGCAAGATTGCAGTCATGAGACAGATTGTTCAGAGGGTTGTTCTTTTCTCCTTGAGGGCCTGGTGCTTCATCAAGCACTGCAGTTGGCCCAATCTGCTCTGACTGTCCTTACAGGGTCTGGCTCTGGTCCCACCCACACACTGGAGCCTGGTTCCCATCAGCCAAGCATCATCCTACAGGAAAATATTGTCTGAACTTCCCTGCAGAGCACTGAGCACCCCAAGTTCCCTTGCACAGCCCAAGGATCACTGTGAGAGGAGGAGCACACACACACACAGAGGCCTGGGGGATTTGGGTGAACCCCCAAGGTGACCCACTGCAAGCGACTCCCTCGAGGTGGAAAACTGGAGGAGATCTGTGCAGTGCTCTCTGCCTTCCTCCCTCTAGGCATCTGCCTCTTTCATTTCACACTTGCAAAAGCCCTGGATGCTGTTAAAGAAGGAGGTGTGAGAACTGCCTTCGGCAGAAGTCCCTTCCCGAATCTGCTGTGGGTACCCACAGCGCGCCATGTGTCCCTGAGAAAGGGAGGCCACCCAAAGGGCTGTGCCCTTCAGGGGCCACAGCAGCAGCCAGTGCCACACAGGAAAATCTGAGCCATGCTGTGGACTTCCTGGGCTCTGTGGTGACATTTGACAGATCACTCCCTGTGGTTGTCCCCACGGCTCCCTCCGGGGCAGTGACACCCTCTGCCCAGCCCATGCCGTGACACACCGCGGTTCCTGTTCCTGCAGGGCCTGAGCCACCTCAGAAAGGGCCTCCTGATCCTCCTCTGCAAACCCCTCTGTCTTCACCTCTGATAACTATGAGGAGCCTTTTCCGTGAGGAACTTAATCCATCTTCCTGTTTTTTATTTCAATTTAGTCACGGAGGAAAACTATTGCCAGTAAATATTGCCAAAGGGTCTCTTCCTCATATGAGGAACACACAGGAGGATGAGCTGCCATGCTCTGACCTCATTGTACACTGTCTCTCCCTACTTCCCTTTTCTCCTTCTATTTAAGCAGCCATTGCAATGCCTATCTCTCTGAAGCTGTTAAAAACAGTATTCCAGTGGCAAGTCCTGGTTCCTGGGCAGAGCCCACCGTGCAGTTGTATTTGCAAAGTTGCCTCCAGGTTTGGCATGTGATTAATCTGCTGATGGAATCTCAGCACTCACTGTCTTTTGTTCCCTCAGAGGCAGTGCTTGCATTTGGCTCACCTTTGATATTTGGAAATGTGTTCATTTTCAGCAGCTCACAGAGAGATTCCTCTGCAAACATCTTGTGAGAATAATTAGCTTTTTGAAATTGCCCTGTGTCCCCCATGCATCTCCCTTTGCCTCCAAGGATTATCATAAGAGCTGCCTGTGTATTCAGATTCTGAGACTGCCTTCCCTTTAGGAACACAGCAGACAAATTCTCCCTTACTGTACCTGGAGCATAGATTAGGCTGTTGTGTCCTGACTTTGGATAGAAGCTGGCAGCGAAAAAAAATACCTGCCCAGGGAGAATGAGGCACAAGGTGTAGTCTTGGCTTAGTGTCTCATCTATTAGGAGGCCTGATTCTGTCTTCTGCTGGGCTGAATCCAGGGACTTCCACCAGGACTTCTGTATCACAGAACAACCAACATTTGTCCGTTTTCTTTTTCCCCTTCGAGCACATTTGCACCATCTTTGAAAACAATGCCATTGGCTTATGAATTACCACATCTTGATTTGGAGGGGGTCCATCAGTCAGCAGCATTCCATCTTCTGTATGCTTCATATGAGGAGGTGCCCCCATTTTCCAGCTTCACCTTTCCCATGGATCCTTCCCTTGAAAGCTGTGGGGGCAAAGTAATTGCGTTTAATGAGAGCCACCCTCGTTTTGAAGCTGCCCTTGGTTTAAGGCCACAGGGGAAGTCATTAAATTTAATAGCAGCCAAGTCTTGGAAACTAAGATCTTTCAGTAAGAATTTGGTGATACAAGGGGGAAAATGTACATAGTGCTTCAGGACCTGCAATGATCCCAAAAATTTTTTTTTCAAGCTGGCAACCAAACAGAAGATTGATTCACACTGTAGATATAAGAGAAATATACCGGGAGTGTGAATTTTATCAAGACATACATGGAGTTTCAAGGTCATAAAAAATGCTTTTATATTGATATTTTGCTTGCAGTATTGAGGTTAAGAGAGAGAAAGAGAGAGAGAAGCTGCTGTTTAAAATAACAGATTCCCAACCATGCCATGTGTCTGACAGATAAGACGCCAAGGAAAATAAATGTTTTTACAGTGCTGAACAGAACCAAAAAATGCAATTTTGGCTAAACACGGAACATGATTTTAATATACATTCACACATATTTTGTACGCAGTGCAGCAACTGCCAGTTCCAGCTATCAAAAGCAAAGGGAAGTCCATATGTGCTGGTATCCAAAGCTCTCAGGTGAATCCCGGAGTGTCAAAGGCTCTGACTTGCTGCCAGTTTCCTTGTGCTTGTGGGGGTGGACTCTGCAGAGCTACCCTTGATAAAAGCCATGCTATTTTTAAGCTGCCACTGTTGTGAGGAGCAGTGGAGGTGACGAGCAGACCCTTGTCCTCACACTGTAGCACTGGGAACAGAAAGGTGCTTGCTGCCCTTTCATGCCTGTGAAATGTTTATGGGACAGGTTTTTGGAAGCAGACTGAGCACAGCACACACTTTTTTGATTCTGCATTCCCATTCCACAGTGGGAACTGGGAAGCAAACAGGCTGGCTGCATCCACAGGGCCACAGGTGGGAGATCAGCCACCCCACTGCCTGATTCACATGTGTAAATCAGATTTGTTTGGACATGCCAACCAAGAATGACAAGAGCAAAGTCTCACAGACACCTACAGCTCAGCAAAGCCTGGGGTAAGATGGCAGCCCAAGGCTCAGTCTGCTCAGCTCTTCCAGGCACTAATTTTTCTCAGCTGATGATCCTGAGTCCTGTCAGTGCAGGTAGGACTGGTGGGGAAAATGCTCCCTCCCTGTCTATAAAGCTTCTTGCTTATAGACACACCAGTTCCTTGGTGCTCTCCCCAGACCTCAAAATTGCAAGGCAATGCTCATATAAAACATGCCAGGCAGGTTCTTGAGGTGACCTGCTGAACTCCTCATCCTAAGGAAGTCTCCTTAGTTGAAGCACCCTATCTCCAGACAGTACATTGCGGGTTATGCATTCCCTGCAAAGTACGTGTGCTGCATTCCTTGTGTGTTCCTCAGTCTCTGTGAAGCTGGAAAAAGGNTTCCAGCTCTTATACTTCCTCCTGAGTGCCCTGGCTCTGGTTGCCTGTGTTTTGGCAGTGGCTTTTGCTGCACACCACTACTTGCAGCTGACCAGGTTCACCTGTGACACCATCCGGGAGTCCTGCCAGTGCAAGCTGGACCCCGCTGACCCCCTCGGCCGGACCTTCGTGTACCAGGACGCGGCCAACTGTGGCAGCCTGACCAGCATGCTCAGCCTGTACCTCCTGCTGCAGATGGCTCTCAACCTGGTGGCAGCCCTGGTGTGCCTCCTGATGTGCTTCGTGGTGTGGAAACACCGATATCAGGTCTTCTACGTGGGCGTTCGCTTCCAGCCCCTCCCGGCCGCCGAGGGC
This sequence comes from Thryothorus ludovicianus, assembly GCA_013397245.1. Classification (NCBI taxonomy): domain Eukaryota; kingdom Metazoa; phylum Chordata; class Aves; order Passeriformes; family Certhiidae; genus Thryothorus; species Thryothorus ludovicianus. The sequence continues at coordinate 207,126 of VZTB01004788.1, read as the reverse complement.
CACGGGCAGCAAGTGTAGGGTCTGGGCTGGCAGGGGGTTGTGGCCAGGGGTGGGAGCTGCCACCACAGACACTCAAAGGGACGGACACTTGGGAGGCTTCTGATGAGTTAAAATGCTCACACGGCTTTAATGAATATATTTTTCAATCATTTTAGGAGCATTTGGTACGGCTGCTCTTGAGAAAATGCCTCTTGTGAGATTAGCTAGAGGTCGTAGAGTCCTAAAGATGAAGCTGTACAAATGGTCCCCAAAGAGGATCTTTAATAGCCATAGATAAAATCATTGGGAACTCATCTGCAGGGCTACAGCCATTACAAAATAGGGTCCATTTCCCTCTTGCCTTCAGAGTAGCTATACCAATTTCTGCTAGATAAGGATCTGATCCAAACCACTTAATTATATCAGTGGGAACATGCTTCGAAATTATATCATATCTTGGTGCTCTGGGTGTAATCCACACTAACCTGATGGGAATTTAGCATTCAGGAAAGTAGTGAGGGAGGTCAAGACCTCTTCCAATGCAGGTTGAGACCAACACCAAAGTGAATATATCGATGGTTGCCATATAAAAGATACATATAACTTTTCAGAGTGATTAATAGATACAGGCTACCTAACCCAATTATTAATAAACAACAAATATGAGTGAGTTCACTGAAGGTTCTTTGGTGGGCCCTGCTTGAGATCTCAGGCAGATTTCTGATGTTTGGGAGAAAAGAACAGTTTAAGGAACCCTGAGTTGCACTCCTAAAGTAGAGGGGCCCTAAATCACTAGTCATGTTGGAAACTATGTCCATATTACTTTAATTGCAGGCTGACAGACCCGGATTTTAGCCAGTTCCACCAATTATACTCAAAGCACAAAAGGCCAAATGAATTTTTGGTGTAACTCCTCTGAAGACAATCAGCCTTACACACCAGCAGTGGAGTTGGGCCAGCAGCTCTGAAAGATATATCCCTGCAACAATGAATGTTTTTAAAATGGGGTGGAGGGAGGGAAGCAAGAAGAGACTGCCAGTCTCCCAAAGACATCTTTAATAATGATGAGGGCAACAGAATAATGATTTCTTAATGAGGATGGAAAAACAAAGTGTATTCAAGCAGTGCTTTTTTCACCCTGAAAGTGCACCTCTAGAAGTGTTTTACATCTTATTAACCAAGACAACTACATTGGTTGGTCCCTTGAACTTCCATTTCCACTTGCACAGCATGGACATGTAAATTTAGCAGCAATTCCTAATTGGCAGCATTTGGCACTGCCTCCTGATCCATATCTGTGCAAGAGCAAGCCAGCTGGTGCTCACACCCTGCCATGACGAGGGATTTCCCGATCCCAGCCAGAACAAGGATGTGTCTGAGGTGGGGTGGAGCAATCACATGCCAGAAAAATTGTGCCATAAACATTAGCTAGGAGGAAGCAAATGAAATTTATATAAGACTTCAAAGAAAAAATCCAGCCAACTTTCTGCAGCAAAAATAGGCAACAAAAAGTCAAAAACACAGACTGGCAAAAACCTAGTTGTCTAAAGAGGTCTAATCCTACCAAAATAACTGTCTTCTATATGGTGGTCACACATCATCCAGGGCCTACACCATCAAACCTGCAGGATCAGAAGATCACAGTGTAGTGAAGTCTCCTGTGACCCACCAAGAACACTGCTGGGTGTAGGTGCTGTAGTTTTAGTCATGGAAAGTGCCTCTGGAGCAGACATAGCATCACCAAGGTGCTCTCTGCCAAGCCACAAAGTGAGGAGCTGCAGAACTTGAGGGGTTTTGAGATCTGCTTCCAAATGACCTTTTTTATTGCACTCAAATGTAGCAACCCCTCGTAAGCCTGGCTGCAGGGCACATTTGCAAGGGTGTCTGTGTCATCACCCATCCAAAGACCTCAGTCTGCCTCCCAGGCACTGCTGGGGCAAGCTGAGACAGGAGAGGAGCAGGCTGGTGGGCTGGTGATGTCAGACTCATCCTTGGGGCTATCCCCATGGATCTGGCAGGAACCAGCCCATCTCCCATGGCTCTGGTGGAATGTGGGACCAGCAGTGCTCACAGACCTGTGCCAGGGCCATCCTGCCTGGAGATGGGTACACAGGGATGCCTCTCACCTTGTGGTGTGCCCTGGTTTGTCCCCCACCCCACACACACCTCCAGCTGGGCTCTCTGTGGAAGCTCAGAGGATGTACCTTCCTCCTACCTTCATGGCCCTTGGTACTGCCCCTCCCTGCAGCCAAAAACGTGGGGTCCTCTCTCCACACAGAAGATACCAAGAAGCAGGAAAGGGATCATAGGGAGTCCAATGACAGCTGAGCTCTGGGGCCTCCTCCCACCCTCACCACTGCACCCATGGCTGGCACAACAAGAGGAAGGCTCTGCTGGCAGAGCAGGGCATGCTTCCCCCCCTGCCCACCCCAAAAGTCCCTGTTGCTCAGAGGACAGCTTCATGTGCAGCACTCCAGCCCTGGCCAGCGGCATTTCCACCAGAGCTGCCCTTTGTCTCCGTAATCCTCTGACCTCTGCCTCACCCACATGTTTTCTCTCGCTGTCTCCCATCGCCTCGCAGGTGCTGGGCTCCCAGAGGCTGTGGGATGGGGCTGGGCTGGCCTCTGCCTGCTCCCCCCTGGGCTGAGATTTGCTGGGGCTGCTCTGGCGCACGGCAGGCGCAGCGGGGATGATCACAGAGCTGCTGGAAATGCCTGTGGCGGCAGGAGGGGAAGGGAGGTCTGGATAACAGAGCCTGCTCCACTTAACAAGCTGTGCACCTCCATATCAGCTCACCTTCCACTTTCAGCCACGAATTCGGATTGCTAATCAGCACCATGCAGCTTAACCCTTTGCTCTGGAAGAAAGCAATATTCATCATGTATTCTCTTGGTGGGTTTTATATGCTTAATGAATAAATATGGGGCATTTCAATCTAACAAAGATGAACTTCTTTATTTCCTTTTCATGTATCTCAAGAGCATAAAACCAGAACAGGAGAGATGAAGAAACAGACACAGAAGGTTTAGGAACTAGTTTTCCCCTGGGTATGGTTTTACAATGTGTATTTTGCTTGGATTAACAATTTTGGAAAATACTAATTAAAAGATTTTCACCTACCACTGCATATCCAGACACCTCCCAGCCTTTTCCCAGTGTCAGAGTCTGTGTGGACTGCACCAGGAAAAAGATTGGGACTAAAAGTCTTGGAAAGGACAGAGGTGATGAAAAAGAAAACAATTTTTTATAAGCCTGGGAAATTTATCTTCTAGGTGAATTCCACAGAAAGGGGTAGGATTAAACCTCTATGGACACACAGAATTTGCAAAGGGCTTGATGTAATTTACTCTCACAAACCCAGGTGTGATTCTCATTTGCACTCTGGCCACTTTACACTGTTTTCCCAGTGTAAAGGGGTTGTAAAGATGGCATCAATCATCTTTACACCTACTTTATGGTCATTTTATACAGCTAAAAGGGCCCTTTGTGTAAATGAGAACTCGAGCCCTAGAGAATTTAATAGAGAGGAGATCCTTTCTATAGACTGTGCTAGACCCTCTAATAGGGTCTATTACTGGGATATAACTCTCCGCTGGATTTTATAGCTTGGCTTAGAGATCATCAGTCTCGATTAAATTCAGTTCTGCAGAACTTTTCCAAAGGCCATAACCCTCTGGTGTCATGCCTGCTCCTCCACCCCGAACATACACAGAGTGATGGCGTTGCATGGATAACTGCTCGGGTTTTTAAAAGGAGAAGCAGCAGCTACCACTTTCCTCTGGCTCCGAGGCATTTCGATGTCGTGCTATGCAAATTCCGAAGCAACAATAACGGCAGCGAAAAGGGAACCGAGACGCGGCGCCTCACGGGGAGCCAGAATTCACATTCTGGGCCCCGCCAGGGTTCGTGCCCCTCTCCCTCCCCTGCTGCCACTGGAAGGCCAGGGGCTGGTGGGCGAAGGGGAAGCACCGCCAGGCCTGGCCCCACGCTGGGGCTGCCACCAGCCTTCATGTGACGGCCATCTGCGCCTCGCTGGCCCGGCCGGCTCTGCGTGGGCACCGCTTGGAGCTCTGCCTAAAAAACAACTCCACGCAAGAATGCCGGGAGCTGCAATCAACTCGCTGGACTAATTTTTTTCTAATTTTTTTTTCCCCTTCTTTTTTCACGCTCCCAGCCAGTGCAATATTTGCTCTGGGGGCCTTTCGAAAGAGAAAGCACGCTGCTAGCGTGTGAGAGAAGCCACAGCTCAGGTCCTCTATATTTAGAAAGCCAGGATGTCATACCTCGCCTTGAAATTTTCATAGTCCCCTGCACCCCACCCACTCACACACGTACACATGCTTGCGTCTGGAAAATGTTTTTCGGTCTTAGCAAAGGGTGTTGGCTTAGGGGGATTCGAGGGAGGTGCAGAGGAACAACAGCAGCTCAGGCCTGGGCACGAAGCTCGAGGCCTCCTTAAGGCAGCGGGCACGGCAGGCACTGGGGACCCACCACTGCCGTGGCTGCAGTGCAGGATCTCTGCTCCTTCTTGTCCATAACATAAATCCCAAGGCAGGGCCGAGCTGTTCTGAGGCACAGGGAAGCTCTGTCCTGTGTCACATCGGGCAGTGCTGGACCCTCAGCCAGCAATATCTTCACCAGTTCATTTTTGAGTGGCCACGCACAGACTGCAGCACCTGTGGCAGAGCCTCCAAGAAGGTGATTTTTGGGGTTAGCTCATCTCAGGTCTCTGCAGTTCCTCCTCCCCAGGGATTTTTGCTTTCTGCTAAATGGCTGCCTTTAGTAATCACTACCATTTATCCTCTGCTAAATTGCCTCTGTAGCCAAATATCATAAACTGATTGCATCTACAAAGACTGGGGTACATTTTTCTTTTGGTTTTGATACCTGGTCTCCATGCCTTTGTCCAAGCAAAAGAAAAAAAGCCTCATCTAAACTTCAAACTTCTTGTGGGGGAGCTGGCGGTTTCTTTTTCCTTTCTTTTTAAAGAAGATGTGGGCAATACCTATTTAATTTGTTACCTCAATACTCCACAAAGCCATCTTTATGTTGAAATAAAGATGCAGCAGCTCCTAAGGCTGGCTGGCTGCAGAGAGAGTGAGGACCTGAGGCCACCCAAAGTCACCAGTGACCCCCCACTTTACCCGGGTGGACCCAGGTATTCCTGCCTGGCACATACATCTGAGAGTCTGCCACCAAATGGCAGCAGCAGCCTGGTCTGAGAGGAGAGAACAACCTGCAGAAGGTGATTTGAGTACCTGCCTCTTCCTTCAGTCAGATGGATTATGACTGATGAGTGCTGGGCTGACCTCAAGTTACAGGAGATATAGAGAGTGACACCATTAAGGCAGCCCTCGGCTTTACGAGCCCTGATTGTCCTGGAGATGAGATATTTGAGGGAGACAGGGTTTTAACCCCATCTCACTCTCATAGCTGTGTAAGGAGAACTATTTTTAATTAGCCCAAAGCTCACTGAAGAGGGATTTCTCCTCACTTCAGTGTAGGATTTCTCTCTCACTGCAGCTATGATGAGAGGAATCCTTTCTGTCCTCCATGAGGCTGGCTCGGAGCATCACTGCTGGAACCAGAGCTGCACACATGCAGAGGTGTGTGGAAACCACCCTCATATCTTTTTTGGGACATTTTCTTCCAGTTCCACAGCTGCCAGAGCTGACATGGAGAGGGCAGGGGAAGCTGGTGTCCCAGATCCATAATGTGCCCGAGTCAGCCAAGCCCTGCAGCGATCCCCATTTATACTGCCACTACAAGTCACCAGGGATTTGGTGGGATAGTTTAGGGAACAATCACACTGAAAAGGGAAGAAAATAGACATTTATGCTTTCCCTTCCACCTTGTGAATCCAGGCAGGAGAGCAGCACGCACATGAAGGGACCCAAGAGGAAATACAAAAATCCTCCCACCCCGTTTTGCTGCCCAAACCTGCCAACGCGCTGAGAAACAGTGAAAGCTTGCAGAAAATAAACCCCCAGAAATCAGGCACTTCAGATTTTCAAGATTCAAAGTGTTGTTACGTTAAGAATGTGAAAATTAGTGTATTTTTATGGCTTGTCCAATTCTTCCAGGCTGCCTCAAGTGGGGACCCAGGCAGCCAGGCTTCTTTGCTGTCACCAAAAGAAGGAAATTTTGTAACTTGTCTGGGAGAGGGGAGAGATGGGAAAGGGCAGTTTATGGGGTGCACTTATATATTTAAATTTATTTTCTGGTCAGGCTACTCTTTGCATAGATTCGGCATGCAGAATTCTTGTGTACAAAAGTAAATTGTAGGATCTCAGCTGTGCTTCTGAATGAACAGGAGTTGCATCTCTGCTTTATTCCTTAACAAAATTATTAATTCATTAATTTAAAAGAATTTTTCTCAGTCACCCCACCCAGGTTTCAGTGCTTCTGTTGCTTCTCCATTTTCCAGTGAGGCAGGACTTTCCTGGCACATCCTCCCCTGACCCCACGGAAGGGTCTTGGGCTCCATGTGAGCCACTCTGGGGAGGCTTGATTTGCAAACTGGCTCCTGAGATTTTTCCTGAGTTCTCCAGCCACTGCTTGTGCTGTTGCTTTAAGCAATTTATCAAAAAATTACAGAGATCCAGTGCTTGAAAATCCCACAGGATAATTGCCTGTGAATAGACAACAAGGGCATTTCATTAGCCCAAGTGGCAAGTGTGGCTACTGCGTGGTGGGAACAGCAGGCCCTGGTCTTAACACTACCAAATTACACCTAAAAGGGAAAATTCAGGCCCTGCAGCCAACAACCAGGGACCCCTCTGTGCTCAGGTGTTGCACTGAGCAAGAGAGGCTTGCAGGGCATGCAGGATCATGGGGTGTGAAGGCTCATCCTCTTCCCTGAGGGAAGCTGACCCCATTTGAAAGGTTCACTCCAGCTGGGGCTCAGTGCCAGGCTTGCTCCATTTCTCATCCTCAGACAGCTTTGGGGCCACAAATCCTCACCCCTGGAGGGATAAAGCAGGTAGAGTAGAAGAGGAATAAAAATTTGCTTGATTTGTCCTTGTCTGAACATGGCATACCTTACTGTAAGGCTTTCCCCACTAACAGGAACATGTTGATTGGAGCTAGTGTAGAGTTTGATGGGGTTTTTCTTTCAGTGGCTGTGTGAGGATCTGATTCAAGGCACTAAAATGGATGAAAAACTAACTCATATTTCCCATGCCACTGAAATGGATGAGAAACTAACTCATACTTCCCACACTTAATACAAAGCATCATTAGCCCTGCTGCAGCACACTAGGGGCAACACCAGCTATTAAAGCAAACGAGTTGATTAAGGGACAACCTTGAAGACTAAAAATAGTCAGGGAAATAAGAATCAATGCCATATGAAAGCAAACACGCAGTCAGTTGTTATCACAGAGATTTCACGTGATGGTCTGTGAACTGATCTCACCCGCAGAGTGTTTGTTTTGGACAATCTTAAAGGGTCCGGCCCCACGGATTGGCAGCAGCACATATGGAGTGATCCGAGACCACAGGCCTGACCCAAAGTCCATGGAAATCAAGGCAGTGAATCCTTCAAGCACTCCCTGTAGGAATCACTCCGGGTTTGGAAAAACATCTTGCAGTTAAAGATATTGGTCTGGGCTTAGAGGAAATGTACAGACACTGTCACCATCAAATCTAGCCAGAGACAAGTGGAAAACAGAGGGGTTGTAGCTAATAAGTGCAACACAAAATAAAAATAAAGTGGCTGAAGGAAAACATGAACAGTCAAGGGGAAATGCAGCAAGTTCAAACAAACTGCTTTGGCCCAGACACATTGCACAGAACATGCAGTTATTTGAAGGGGAAGAGAAGAAGCATGGCAGGAACTCAGCATCCCGCTTTTTCACAAGCCTCAAAAACATCTCAGGCAAGAAAAAAAAAAATACATGGCTTTAGTCCTGTCTGGAAACATGTGGTGCAAACCAAGGCAGAGGAGATTAAACTTGGCTTTGCCCTATTTCCCCCCTCTTTTTTCACTCCCCTGCTCTTTGCTAGCATTATCTGGGCTGCTCGGTCCTCAGCAAACAACCGAGTAGCCAAAATATGGGCAGGATTCACGCCATAACCAAAGCAGCCAATGAATGAAATAAGGCGCTTGTTTCCTGGAGCAGAGGGAGGGGAAGCTGGGGGGTTTAAGCATTTCTGTGTGGTGTTGGAAACCCACCTTGAGTAGAAGCACTCCCTGAGCTCACACAAACCACCAGCGCTCCTCTGACGTCAATTGGCAGCCGCTGGACTGCACCATCCCAGGGCTGGCTGCAGCAGCACAAGCAAACAGCTCGCCCGGCCAGCGGGACACACGGCGAGAGGGGAGCTGAGTCCTGCACCCCTTCCCTCTGCCTCGCTGCTTTCCAGCATCACCCACAGCTCTGTTTGCAGAGGCAAAAGGGCGCAGACCAGCTACGGCAGGCACGTCTTGGGCAAGTGGCACGTCGGCTGCCCATGGGTGGGTGGCACGGGGCTGCAGGGGGATGGTGGATGCCAAAAAGCTGAGGGTGCAGTGGGTGTCTGCTATGGAGGCCCTCGGGATTCAGGGCCACCCCTGAGCTGTGGCAGTGTCCTGTTAGGCTGCCAGGGAGAGGGCAATGCTCATGCAGCTACGTGAGAGGCAGGACCTGCATCCACAGGGAGGCTGCTGGCTCCATGAAAGGCATGGCTGATGTCCTCCAGCTTCCGTCTGGAGATCTTGGGAAAGAGGGTTTGGGAGAGCTTGTGAAAGAAGGATGAGACAGTTACTGACCATGGGGAGTACCACAGGCACTCATCTGCTCTCCCCTTTCACTCTTTCCACCAAACAGACTCCAGGCCTGAAGAGAGTGGGAGCAGGAGGAACTTGACTCCTCTCAGGGTGCTTCCTGCAGCCCACGGCAGGAGGAAAAGGAGACAGCAGCTGTTCAGCTCCTTCCCTGCCCTCCCTACACCAGGTTCCATCCCACAGCCACCCATTCCAGCCCATCCCAACCCTGAATGCATCCCACAGGGGACACAGGGAGAGCTGCAATGCAAAAATTGTGTCCCATCACTGCTCGTGGAGCTTGGCAGCCCTCGGTTTTGGGGGGATGCTGCTGAGCCAGTAGTGGCAGGATGAGGCTGGCTGCAGCCTGGGGAGCCTCTGGGGACCACACACGGCTGTATTTTTTACCAATGGCAGAGCAAGCCACTCTCTTTTTTCCCACCTGAAAGGCCTCCAAAAGCCTTGACTTCCAGAATAGGAGGTTGCTACAGCCCCTGCAAGCCAGCTCAGCTGAAGCTGCCCTGAGATGAACCCACAATGAAGGCAGCCAGAATTGCTGATTGCCTCTGAAAACAAAAGCATCTGAGACCTTTAACTCCCCTATCTCCTTCTCTACCTATGCTGAGGGCTGATTGGGGGCTTGCCCTGTGTGGTGCAGCACAGAACCCCCCCTGAAGTGTCTGCTCCATCATTCCTATGATCAGCACTTGTTCCTGGAAAAAGCAATGCTGTGTGGAGCCACAGGCTGAAGCTCAAAGGCACAGAGGAGAAAGGAGGCTGGACATGAGCCATTCCCAAGCCAGAACCAATTTGCCCCCAGCACCTTTGCTGCTTCCAGAGACAAGAAGTGGGCTGTGAGGGTGTGTTGTTATGTCTCTTCACAACACACCTCCTTCTTGGAGACCCCTTTGTGGAGTTCCTGGACCTACATTTTAAATATTCCAATGCAATTGAAGCTAGGCATAAGCCTGTTCTGGGAGTTTAGTTTGAACCATTTCATGGGACAGTGGGAAAATGTGGATTCCTTTTCCCAAACCTGCTTTTACAAGTTTTGGTTGAAGTGCTCACCAAGAAGGCAGAGGGCCCAGCTGATCCCCTGCAGTAAGGTAAGGAGACCCAGCTCTGAGGCATGACAAATTCAGTGACCAACTGAGGGCCATGGGCTTTGTGGGGAGGCAGAACCCCTTTGGGACAGGGACACAGTGGGAGCACCAGCTGCCTGCAGATCCTGGGGGCTGGCTGGGCAAGCACAGCAGTGGGCAGGTGTTTCCATCAGCAAAACCTCTCGAGAGCAGCTACTTGCTAAAATAGATGCCACGCAATCAGCTGAAAAAGAAAGTCCCAGTGCCCAGCTGCCTGCTGCATGCACAGCACAGAGGCGAGTGGCTATTTTTATCAGGGACAGCCAAAGGCCGTGGAAGGTGATGGGGGCATGAGCTGGCAGAGGTTTTCCCTCTGCACCATGGCAGGGCTGCATCCCCATGCACCTGGGCGTCCTGACTGGCTGGAGGGCCTCTGCTCACTTTCCCAGGAGCTGTCATCCTCCTGCAAGCCCTGTCATCGTCAGCTGCACCTTGTCCTTCCGGGGATGCCCTCACTGGCAGTGTCCCAAAGGGGAGTTAGGAACCAAACCAAACCACCCACACTGTGCTGGGTGCTGAGAGCAATGAATCAGCCCCTCCTGCCTTAAATCATGGGATCAGCCTCCGGGTGACCTCTGTGTGTGTGGTACTTGGGAGTGGCCGTTCCTCATCCCTGGGGCACCACGGGGCTGGGGGCACCTCCCTCAAGCACAAGGGTATGAGTGCTTGTGCAAAGCAGCACCCTGGGGGCCAAGGAGTCCAAGCAACCCCTCCCCAAGACATTGTGCAAGCAGTGGGAATTTGTGTGGCTTCTGGTACACTGGCTCTGGCAGCAGCGCAGTGCATCCCACAGACTCCTCTGAGCAAGCTGTGGCAGCACAACCCCAAGACTTACACCCCAGCATATGGAATCCAGCCCTCCTCCAAATGTCACTCTCTGCCTCTATAGACACCACCCAAACCCACCTTCTGCTCCAGTGAAAGCCTGAGCCTGGTTGTGTCATCTGCAAGGAGCAGCACGGCCCCAATCCTCCAGCCTTTCTGCTTGAAATTGGTGGGGCTTTTCCCTATTTAGTGAGCCACGTGTGTTGTGATAACTGTAGCAAACTAGGGCAAGTGAAAAAGAAAAAAATCTACAAGAAAACGGGGAAAAAAAAGTAGAAATGTTGTTCTTCCTCCTCTTCTCCTCTAAGGTACCCTACAGTCTCCATCCAAAATGCCCTTGCTGTACCCTCACAAGCAGCCCTGTGGTCAGGAGAGGCTGGCACTCAGCAGTGCCACCAGATGCTGATGGGGGGACCACCTTCTCTGGGATTGAGCCTGAAGTTCATCCTGTGGGATTAGGAGATTCACTGCTGATAGCTACTCATTTCCATGGTGATTATGCCCTTCCACACACAGAACAAATGGCCTGTGTGGCTCTGGGCACCACAGGAGGCAAAGCTCTCATGGGAAAATCAGTCCCAAAACACTTGGAGAGAGGAGACGAAAGAGAGGTAATGATTTGCCCATCATGGACTAAGCTCTCAGACTTGACAAATCCCCCTGCTGGGATCCAGACCCCGAGCAGGCTGTCACAGCTTGGTTCCACCAGCTGTCCTTTGGGTCATTTGGAAGCTGGCAGCACAATTTCATGTGTGCTAACAGCAGAGCACAAATCCGGGAAGCACAAACCCAGCTCAGCTACTGACCTCCAGCATGGTCCCAGAGGGCCATGGCATCTCTGTGCTCCTGCTCCCAGCCTTTTCCCTCCTCAAGCTGCAAATCTTTTGGCCAGGGACTGTGGCTTTCATGTTTGCAAACGAGGGCGTGAATCATGTGGGGCAAACCCGCTGGGCTTGGGGCAGCATTTCTGATTTACACCACTGTAAATTACTGCCTCTGCTTTCAAAAATGTTGTTATTTTGTTGGACAGGGTCCCGGTAGCTCTGCAAAGAAGGGAGCGGGAGAAATTCTTCACAGATGAATTTCTTGTGATTTATTTGCCGCCGAGCACTGTGCAGCCACTTGCCTTGTGCAAGGCTGTGCTCCCCACGAGCAATGACAGAGGACACGAGTGACCTGCAGCTCGCTTGTCATGACCATCTGCCACCAGGGCCACAAAGAGAACTAGGCATGGGGCAAAGGGAGGTCAGCCTCCTGCTCCAGGATCCCAGCAGGCTGGCACCAGAAGGACAGGGCTGGGCAAAAGGCTTGTCCTGAGCATTCTGGGGAGAGGCCACACGGGCCACCAGCACTGCTCTGTACTCCAGGGGAGCAGGGGGGCTGCTGTGTGGTGCTGAACATGAGCTGCTGCTCTGCAGCCTCCAAAGCAAGCTGGGCATCTTGGCTCATTCTCTCCCTTGGGCAACCCTATGGAGCTGCTTGGAGAAGCTTCAGCAAAAGGAATAATCCAGAGGTTTGTGTGGGTCAATATTTGAGGTATCTGCAGCTCACGTGCTGTGAAGAACAATGTGCCACAGTGGATGGTGGCTCCAGAGCACTTGGTGCTGTACAAATGAGGAATAAATTGGCTGCTTCTAGCTAAGAAGGAGCTCACAAAGTTGTTTTGCATCAGTGCAATAGGAAGGTGGAAGAAATAAAAGGAGATACAGGACAGCTCACCAGTAAAATGCACATTTTGACTGGAGGTATTCATTCATCCTTTTAGCAGCAGGTCCAGCCAAAGGTGCTTTGACTGATTTAGAAAACTTTCCAAACATAGATTAGGGGTCAAATAAGAAGCTCACCATGAAAATACTCATGCTGGGTGGAGGCTGAGGAGGGAAGAAGAACATCCTGTGAGAGGCAAGTTGCTGAGAGCAGGGCTGGTGGGGAAGGCACAAGCAGGAGCCCGAGGGCAGCCAGAGATGCAACACAGATGCACATCAAGCAGGATGGTTCAGGAATAAGTGTCACATCTCCATGGGATGACCCACCTGCTGGGACTGTCAGAGCTACCAGGAAGGCTTTAATTGCTTCTCCTTCTGAGAATGCATTTATTTGTGGGTAAAAATTAGGACCTAGTCTACATCAGTCTGCCATCTCTCATAGGTTAATTCACTGAAAGTGGTCTGAAAAAATATAGATAAAGAAAAAGACTTTTCCTTGTTAGTCATCTTCCAGTGATGTATAAATGCTCTGACAGACAATTACCAGTGATATTGATTCTAACTAGGACAGAAAATGAACAGGTGAGTGTGAAATAGAATGTTATTTATAAAGATGCAATTGAAACAAAATCCATCCTGCAAGCTTGAGAGTTTAAGGAAAAAAATGCCTTTACTGTATGTCTTTGCTCTCTCTGCTGAGGTTTGGATGCTTCCTCAGGAGCGGGAAGGCCACATCCCTGGAAACAACAGGCTGAAATAAATAGATAGCATGGCAACAGCTGAAAATAGGCATGAAAAGCAGCCAGAGAGGGACCCTCAGCCCAAGGCAGAGCAGTGCAGCATCCATCAGGCTGAGCTGGTGTTTGCTCAAGCCTCCACAGCTGGACATCAATAGTAAATGCATTTTAAAATGGAAACAAAATCTTAACTGTGGCAAATGTGGCTGTAGGTGCTTCTTACAGTGCTAGGACATTGGAAGAATGCCACCACCACGGGTGAGATTCCTCAGGGCAGTGGCTGTGACTCCAATTGCCTCTCCCAAGTTGGAGACCGGGCCCCTCTTAGCTCTATGCTTTTGGGTGCTCCAGCTTGGGAGCTGCAAACTCTCACTGTCACAACACTGAAGCCCTTTTGCAGGCTGTGCCAGAATCCCGTGGGAGGCAGTGCTGTGGCTGCTGGCCCCCAGCAGCAGGCTCACTTTCCCCAGCCACACATCCTCAAGCCAGGCCAGACCCAATTCGCTGGCCACAGGCTGGAGGTGGCTCTCACTGGGGAGGGAAGGCTTCTGCCAATTTGTTATTAAATCACAGCACTATTCACGCCAGCATTAGGCTGTCTGGGACTAAATGCACACAAACTGTGTACCTGGGTTCTGCCAGACAGCTTGGGGCAGTGATGCAGGGAGAGGTGGGTCTTTGAGCGGGGCTCTCTTCCTGTGGCTGACTTGAATCCTTGCCCTGCTCGGCCTCTGCTGCTGCCAGATTTGTGACTCTCACCCTGGAGGTACAGGAGGGAGAGAAGAACTCTGGAGATGTGCTTTTGGATGTAGCAACTGCAGTGCTGAAATCCTTTTGCTGCTTTATCCCTTGGTGTCTGAGTCTCTCGTCCTTGCCTCACCCAGAGCCACCACTCCTGGCAAAGCTGTGACAGCACAGAGCTACACAGCAAATGGACAACTGGTCCCAGGTTGGTTCCCAGGACACTCCCAAGCCCGTGGGCTCAGAGGAGCTGAGTATCACAGGAGGTCACTTGGTGACAGCGAGGGTACCTACGTGGAGCCACATCCCCCAGCAGTCCTGGTGTACCTGTCCTTGTGGAGAAAGAGATCCTCGGGGGCCGCCAGCCTTCCAGGAGCGGTTAAAACAAAACAGGAAGGCTTATGAGCAGATGTGGTTGCTGCACCACTTCTGCCAAGGCTCTGCTCCACAGGCATCAGCCGTGGGGAGAGGTTTAACCCGAGCTGCAGTGCCACATGCCTGGCATCTGTACATAAACAGCCTCCAAAATCATGAGGGGGAGTGTGTAGCTCTTTCAGAGCCGACCGGATGGTTCCCTCACTTGACATGTCCTCGTCTTGAAACAACATCACTCTGTTGAATTTTGTGGCTTTCTATGTGGAACAACATTAGCTCATCCAAGTCTGTGGTTTATTTGAAAATGAAATTCCGGTAAGCTTTTGTACCATCTGGCAGTGTCCAACCGAGTGGGGTTTAGTAAGAAACCGCTGCACACGTGTGCACAAACACATACACACACCAGAAACACTGTAATCATCATAATCAGTACTTGCAGGAAGCCTGGCATCGTCAGGGCAGGGGAAGAGGGAGAAAATCAGTGCCTCACTCCTTTCCCAGCCGTTTGCCTTCCGTGGGGCTTGGCTCCTTCCAGCAGAGGGCATTTTTCAAGCCGTCCCTCCTGCGCTGCTTCTGCCCCTTCCTTCCTCTGACGCGAGCTTCCAAGTGGCTCCAGATGTAAATCAAACACAGCTGGGTGAGCACAAGTCGGCCACCGCCCCGAATTCACAGCTGCTGCAGGTCACTGCACTGCTTTGGGGGAAAGGTTCTGATTTGCACCAGCCTGGCCAGACACATTGGGCAGGGCCTGAACATGCAGGAGAGGTGTGGGGCTGAGGTGATGGCTTCTTGGCTGCTCCATGCAATAGCTGAAGTGTTTCATTAGGTGGATTCCCTCCTGGCTCCTCTCTCTGGCCCAGGCAGGAAGCAGGACACGTGGCAGATCTTTGAGATTTTGTACCATCCATTGCACCCTTTCCCTCCTCCTCCCACACCTGTGTACACAGAGACCTGCAGATGGAAAGCTGAGAGAAGGTGTGGCCATCATCCAGGTACGCAGGAGACCACCGAGCATCCACCTGCCTTCTCCTTCCCTGCAAGAAGCTTGGTTATTTCTTCGCCCTGATATCCAGGGATAGGATGCATGCGAATGATTCAAAGCCATGCAGGAGATTTAGACTGGATATTAGAAAGCATTTCTTTACCAAGAGGGTGGGGAAACACTGGAGCAGACTTCCTAAAGGGGTGGTCAATGCCCTGGGTGTGTTTGAGAGGCATTTGGACAATGCCCTTTCCAACGTGCCTCAACCTTTGATCAGCCCTGAAGTGCTCAGGCTGTTGGACTGGATGATCATGTTAGGTCCCTTCCAAGTGAAATATTCTGTTCTGTTCTATCCTACTCTATTCAACTGAATTCCTTAATTTCTTTCAGGTTTCTCCCTTCTTTCACACTCAGCTGCTCATGAGTGTGTATTAAATGTGTTTGTTATGGAAAAGAGATGGTGGGGAACATGAAATGCTGGTTAGGATATGGAGGACAGTTTACAGAAATGCTGGTTAGGATATGGAGGACAGTTTACTGGGAGAGCCAAACCCAAAATCCCCTAGAGCCAGCAGGGAGGTTTCCAGTCAACCAGGAAGCACAGGGTGCCTACCCACATTCACCTCACTTCTACAAACTAGGGAATAGGAAAATTGATGTAGCTGCTGTAAAACAACTTTAAATTATAGCAGAGATCTGCTTTTGAGAACAAGCAACAGGAATCTGAAGGATAGGCTCTGATGATAAGCCATCATCACAGAAAGACTTCAGGTCCATGGAGGTCATGCACTGCCCTGGTCTGAAGGGACATTTTCCAGCAGCAGCTCTGTTTTTGCATCAGTTTACGACTGCATTAACAGGACTTTTGATGGAAATCACTGTGGCTATTTCCATTCAGAGCCTGCACTGCTGGATTTCAGTCAGAATGCATCACATGCTTTTAAAACCTGTGCATGAACATCTGAGAATGTTTTTTCCCTGCACTGGACATGGGGGGAAACCTGTACCCCTGAGGTAGCAGAGGAAGGCAGGGTGCCCTCAGCCCCAGTCTGGCAGGGGCTGCTTTTCCCTGACTGCTGAGCCCCAGCTCCTTCCTCCACACGAGATCACCGGCACCTGCCTAGAGCTGCTAACAAAAGCAGCAATTTGGATCACCTAAGAGCATCTCCTGTGATCCTAAGTAGAGAAATAAAATAAAATCACTTCTATCCACAAAGACTTTACACCCAGGCAGCACAACATTTCCAAAATGTGGCCCTGGTGAGGCACTGCACTGGCTGGGCTGAGGATGGGAGGCTGACACGCTGTGATAATCCTGCTCTAATTCTTTTTTTACAAGGATTTTTTTTTTTTTTAAATATATATATAGTTTTGCCTCCGGCATATGCTGTACTAGTGTAGCAGCTCTTCAAGTACCATGTTTTCCAGCGAATGTGTGAGTGACAGCACCTAAAAACAGCAGCTGTTACATAAATAAGGCTGCCGCGGTGGCAGTGGGGACAGGGGCCAGCGTGGCCCTGGGGGATGACATCACTGTCCTGGACAGAGGGGGACAAAGTGGGGGACACTCCCCAGGGCAGCCCTGGTCACCACTAACCTCCCCAACCCTCACAGATTGTCACCTCCCTGGGGTAGAAGCTGCTGTGTGCCTGGTGTTTGTCACTGGTAACGTTCCTGTCACTGCCATCCTGTAAAACAGCAAATGGATAAAAAGAATAACCCAAAACATGGATTTGTGGCATCTCACAGTTATTTTGCCGATGCTGTGTATAAGGATTAAAGTGGCCATTGTTCCAGCATGATATATGTTGTATCTTAATGAACAGCTTAATTATTTTACTTAGCAGGAGATGGCCAATAAAGTATTAAGAAGTGAAATTTGGGACTTGCTTTCCTTTCTTATTAAGATGCAGAAGTCTGATTTGTACTGCCTGTAAATTTGCCATATCTCAGCATGCAAATACTCCTGAATAATTTAGGCTTTCTTTAAGAAAGCATGCGATATACCCAGGAAAGATTAATATTCAACAGACGTCCATCATCTAAGCAAACACTTTTTTTTTTTTTCTAAAACTGCACTGAGTTTCTCATAAATTCCCTTAATGGGACAGAAACCATCCTGGTCCTTCTTCATAAGGCTTGTCTGCCTCAGTTCATGAATGTGATATGAAAACTTTGCCTGCACAAAACTTAAAAATGTTTGGCCCCTTGGAAGGACAAGAGAGGATGTTCTTTTGAACACTCACCCAGACCCAAAAGGGAATAACAAAGAGGACAGAGGGAGGAAAGCTGGGATCTGAAGTCATGTTTGAGTTTGTAGGAAGAGGAGATGGCAGGCCCCTGGATGGACACAGCTTTGCTCACAGCCCCTTGCCTTAGGGGACAGGAGCAGGGCGAGGGTCACTGAGGCACTCCCAGGGTGTGCATCCCACTCTTGTAACTTTTCTGCCCATTGTAATGTGGCAGTCAGGAACCAGGACTCCCACGTTTCCATTTTGAGAGTGGAATTCACTGAAACACAAGAAGGAGAACTGAAACATACTGCACTTCAGGCTCAGGTATCAGCAAGAGGAGGTTTTCTCTCTCTCTGACACACCTACAGCTGATTTATCTGTGAGGAAAGTGGTGTGAGTGCATCAGCAAAGGTGTGTGACTCACCCATAACTAAGTGGGTACAAAAAAATCACCAGGTTGGCATTATAAAATAAGCGTCAGCTTTAAAATTTATGTCTCTGTTCAGGATTTCTGTTAGGAAACAACTCCAGCGAAATATAAATGGGCATTGATTACAAAATTTGGCAGAAGTCCAAGTTTTTCTGGAGTCCGATGTGGCCTCAGGTAGCTCAATCTCCTGACAGGTGAAAACCAGGTTAGTGTTGTGAGAACCAGGAACTCAGCTTTCGGTGGGTCCAGATGCATTTTTTTGGGCTTGGAACAGCTGGCAAAGGATGGATTTCAGATTGTGAAGTCACAGAGACAGACATCAAGTCACAGCAGGGAAGAACAGTTCTCTAAAAATTATTGTTCTAAAACCAAATGCCCAAGACATTGATCATTACGGAAGGTATCTGTAAAGGCTGGAGGTAATGAATCTCTTCTTACAGGTGATATGGTCCCACAGAGGAATTCCAGGCAAATAGATCTGGAATAAATGATGCTGCTCAGTACTTTTTGGAGAAGCAAATGAGTCCCTTTACCTACAGGCTGAGCCTTAGAGCACCTTCAGCCACTTCAACTTCCCAGGATGAGCTTGTGGACGCAATGCCTGTTTGGAAGGGCCAAATATCCCTGTAAAAGCATGGTTGAACTCCCTGCCTCAACCTATCAATCCTTTAATTTGGGAGGTTTCTTGCTCAGGGCACGACTCTGCAGCCACAGCAGATCCTGCCTGCCCAGTGTCCCCTGGTGTCAGTGGGAGAGGGCAGCCCACCAGCAGGGTCAGCTGGGTGGGAGTTAGGAAGGACTTGAAGTGAGGGATCAGAGAGAATCCCTCTCTGGTCTCTTCTTTCTCTAAACTACCACTAATGGAAGTTTAGGGAAAGGAGAGACTCTGGGAGCATTTTGGAAGCCAGAGTTGGTATTTTATTGAAGTGCTGCACCTGACAGAAAAGATAAAAACACAGCCATAAAAGATACCCCAATGTCTTGTCCCTTCATGTCAATTTGCAAAGTCAGGTTAAGATTATTTATTTCAACAAATAATCGAGAAGTGTCTTCAATCAAGTGACAGCTTGTTCCTATACTGTAATTAAGTTTGAAGCCCAATTATTATTGTCTAAGTTGATGGCATAGACAGGATTATTATAGGAAAATCCCCAGAGATGCCAAGATTGGTACAAAGGGGTGGAAACTTGAGGTCAATGTAAAGCTGAGTGTAGCTGAGGCCAGATCCTGCTGCTGGGCTGGTTCTGGGATGTACCCTGGAGGCACACATCAGCCATGGGATTCCCAAAAATCCTTTCTTCAGCCTGCAAAGGGAGGTGCAAAGATGTGTGAAAGCAGGAGCTGGACATCAGCTTCTGGGGCTGGAGGGACCAGCAATGTGCACTGACCCCCAGATCCCCCCTGTGCTGGGCTGCACCCAGAGCCCCAGGGCAGCAGGGCAGGGGGGATTCTGCCCCTCTGCCCCGCTCTGCTGAGACCCCCCTGCAGGGCTGCATCCAGCCCTGAGCCAGCACAGCAAGGACAGGGAGCTGCTGGAGCCACAGCAGGGACACCAAGGGGAGCAGAGGGATGGAGCAGCTCTGCTGGGAGGAAAGGCTGAGGGAATTGGGATTGTTCAGCTGGAGAAGGGAAGGTTGGGGTGAGCTCACCGCTGCTTTTTCAGCATTTAAAGGGGGCTTAATAAGAAAGGTGGGACAGACTTTTAGCAGGGCCTGTAGCAATAGGACAAGGGTTAATGGTTTTAAACTAAAAGAGGGTCAATTTAGATTAGATATAAGGAAGAAGTATTTCACAGTGAGGGTGTTTTTCACAGGAATAGGCTGCCCGAAGAGGCGGTGGATGCCCCACCCTCAGAAACCTTCAAGGTCGGGTTGGCCGGGGCTCTGAGCGACCTGATCTGGTTGAAGATGTCCCTGCTCATCGCAGGGGGTTGGGCTGGATGACCTTCAAAGCTGCCTCCCACCCCGAATTATTGGACCATTCTGTGACTGCACATGTCAGAGTCTGGGCGCTGCCGGGCGGCTGTGGCTGTGTGGGAGCTCCATCAAACGTGCATTTGCATTCTGTGAGCTCGTTATCCTGCCGGGCTCCTTCCCCGCCGCCTCCTCCCCACCGGGCCGCTCTCTCCAGCTGCAGCAGAGCTGCACAGCCTCACCGGCAGGGCCGGAGGGGACAGACCCCGGCACCGGCAGGGCCAGGGGGATAGACCCCGGCACCGGCAGGGTCTGAGGGGACAGACCCCGGCACCGGCAGGGCCGGAGGGACAGACCCCGGCACCGGCAGGGCCTAAGGGGGACAGACCCCGGCACCGGCAGGGCCGAGGACCTCCTGAGGTGAAGGACCACCCCTCCCGTGGCTCCCCCAGGACAGCACTGGACACTGCTGGTGTCCAGCTCGCAGCTGTTTTCCCTCAGCTCAGCTCTGGTTACTGCCCGAGAGCTCCGCTGCATCCAAGTCCTTCAGCTGCTCCTCCTGTTTGTGCTGATGGGGGAAGGCACCAAAGCCTAAACTGTGTGTTCCCACTCCAGGGGACAAACAAGGAGAGCATCATCTCGATTCCTTGGCTTGCCTTTCATGAAATAATTTAAAACAGTATCTTTAGCTTTGGAGAACCTGGGTGGTAATCCTAAACACAGGGGTTCAGATGTCTCACTGCTGGGATGCTGCTGCAACTGGCTCGAAGCCTCAGTGCAGCTTCAGCTCAGGGCCCTTTCATCCATGGAGAACTTTTTGGAAAGTGGGGGTGGTTTTTCTCCCCCTCCCCATTTGAATTTGTTCACAAAGTTCAAAAGGAAATGTTGCCTCTGAGCTGCCAATAGATGTCTAAGATAATGAATATCCTTTTCACCATAAAAAAGTGCAATGTTGATGGAATTACTGCTCATACACACACAAATCCCCATTATAACGCAATCCAGAAGTTACATGATAATTTCATTTCTTAAAAAAAGTTAGTTTCCTTTATCCCCCCCTTGCCAAGTGATGTCCTGTTAGGAAGAAGTTTCCTGCTCTTGCCTGTCCTTTCTAGCTGCCTGTTCGTGTTCCAGGTGTTACAGCTTTTACGTTTCTGCCCACTCTGCATGAAGCAGCACCACCACTGCACAGAGAGTTTCACAAGCCCTTTCCCCTCCTGCTGTGGGTTCCCAGTATGGGGCCCTGCAGGGAGCCTGGTGCTGTTTCACTGGGAGCCGTGGGCTTGCCCAGCTGCTCATGGCCAGCCAAGGTGACCACGGGCTGTGCCACACCACTGGTGCTCAGGGGTCAGCAGCAGGGCATGCTCGGGCCCTGCTGTCCCCTCACGAGTGCCCGAGGGCTTACACCGTGTGCCCTGGTGGTGAGCACACATCCTGTGCACGGGACTGACCCTCCAAACCTGGGCTTCTCCCCCTGAGTGGAGCAGGCCCTGCAGCTGCTCCTGGCTGTGCTCTCAGCTTTGGTCCCAGCGCTGGGGATCACCTCCAGGCTCAAGGAACCAGCCCATTGTCTCCTCCACGCTTCATCTACAGCCAAGGAAAGTGCCAATTAGTGCCAGCTGTCCTGGACTGCTCATTGCAGGGCTAAGAGGGGGCCTGGAGCTGGGCCCCCTCTCTTTTCTCTTTGTAGCCTCTGACTCCCTCAGTTTGCCCATTGATGTCCAGGGATTTCCTAAAAGAATCCCCCAAACATAAAATCCTTTTCCAGGCAGCTTGATGTTCAGTGCCCTGCTTTATTTCATACGTTTGAAGTGTAATAGATTATTATTAAAATAGAGTAATGTGGTAATAACTCCCCATACTGTGAAGCTGCTCAGAAGCCAGAGAAGCCTGGCCTGGGGCATTTGCAGCCCTCTCGCCCATCTGCACTGACTGGTCCTTGGCTGCTGTCCCAGTCTAGCACAACCAGCAAGAGGAAATCAAGAAGCATCTCCTAAAAGGGAATACTTCTGGGTTTCAGAGGGCTGCAGCACCATGGTGCCACCAGAATAAGCTGAGGTATCACCAAAGAGCAGCAGCACCATTCCCAGCACAGGTTAGCTCCTTTAGCCATCATTCCCAAAAGCTGAGGCCCTTAGCTGGAGTTTAAGCCATCCCACAGGACTGAGCAGGTTAATTCATGTCCATCCTCTCACCACTGGCACACTGATGTGCAGTTGTGTTTGAGCCTGACCTGGGACATCTGTGTTCCTGGGAGGTGTCACTGAGCCTTGAGGGGCACCAGGGTGCCCTTTGGCCACCCTGCCCTGCTGAGGCTGCAGGACTCGGGCGATGGCTTTGTCACCTGGCATGGTTTGAGCTTGGGCTGTACAAACCTGTCCAAGTTCCAAGCAGCAGCTCCCTGCAGGGTCACAGCCCAGGGCCCTGCATGGGGTCAGGCAGAAAAGACAGAGATGGAAAGATTTTGCCATAAACTAGGAAGCAAAGCAAACAATACTTTTTTGCCTGAAGCCATTTCTTCATCAAACAACTCACATTCCTCACCGTGGCAGTAATTCCCAGCTACCAGCCAGCCCCTCTGGACTCACAAATGGCACGTGGAAAACACCACAGCCAGTCATTTGGCCATAGCGTCTTTGCAATTTATAGCTGACTTCCTCAGAGCCCTGCTAAGTCACTAAGCAGCCTTGTGGTCTGAGTAGAGGTTTAGGAGCCAGGAAAATCTGGGATGAATCATTTGCTCACGCACTGGTGACCTGAGAAAATCAGTTGACCTTCCTGTGCCCGGGCTGTGAGAGTGACCACCAGGAGCCCAGCAGACATCAGGGGCTCGCCTGGCTCCAGCCAAGAGCAAGTCCCTGGCCCTGGCAGTGACCATGGAATGCATGGGGTGTGTCCCAGAGCCAGGACCCCACAGAGCTGCAGCCACTCGGGCTCCCTTGATGGGGGTGCCAGCCCCAAGCCCTTTGAAAGGCAAGACTTTCAGAGATTTCTGTGTGTTGCAGCTCAGGACTCACTTGCTTCCCTCCAGTGTCTGTCTGGATTTTGAATAGCTCATATAATATGTTATAAATGACAATTAAAACATAAAATGAAGAGGGGAGCAGATGGCTTCAGGCAACATTTAAAAATACCGAGACTATTTCTAAATGCAGATCACCAGATCCAAAACAGCCCTGGGCACACTTAGCTGAAGGTTATTTGCTGGCCTGGCTGAAAGGACATGTGTGGTCTCCATCAGTTCTCAGAAGGTGCTGTTAATAGGACATTTTCTGGCAAAAGCAGGAGGGGACACTGGGGACATGGGCAGTGCTGAGGACACAGACCTTCACTCCTCTCTTTTGAGGGGGGGGCAGGGGCAAAGGCAGGTTGGATCAATGTCCCTGTTCCACCCTGAGGAAGGTGCTGTGCTGGAGGTTGGATCAGGGCAGAGGAGCTGTGCAGTGCCCTAAAATTCCAGCCATCTCCTCAGGATGTGGCTGCTCATACCATGGCCATTATCTGCTACAGCAGTATCACAGCCACATCACACTGTCCCAGCAGTGACACAGCTTTGGTTCCTTCCCTGCCACCTTGAAATAACTTCTGCCTCCAAATATTTGGCCAGATGGGGAAAATTACAGGGACCCCATAAGATAACTTGTCACTTGCCTAGAGAACCTCTGGCTGAGGGAAGGCCATTGGGAAGGGAGCCCTCACACTAAAACAAGGCAAAATAAAAGGCATATGCAGAAAAAAAAAAGGTGATCTGGCAGCACTGTACCTGCCTAGATTTGGTGTGAGTGCAGAAGAACCACATTCAAGCCATGAGACAGCCTCACATGTGTGCTCCTTGCCCTGGAGGTGATGACCAGGAGCAGGGTGGGCACGGCTCTGCCCCCACAGGCTCAGTGGCCAAATGCCCCAGGCACCAGCCAAGGCCGTGTGCTGAGACATGTGGGCTATTATTACAGTGCCTGTGCTGCAGAACAAGCTTTGCATCCCGAGATTGCATTAGACTGGATTTCCCTCTCTGGAGAAATGGGAACCAGCATGGCCCCTGGGGAAGCAGGTTTGCTTGGCCAGGACACAGCATTTGGGCTGAAGAGGAGTCAGATGAGAACCAGCTGGCAGAGACACCCCATGTCTTCTTCCCATGGAGACTTCCAGGCCAGGTCAGCTCCCTTTTCCAGTTCTGTGCCACAGAGGAGTGGATGGATAAAGTTCTAGGCCCTGCACTACATGAGTTTGAGTAGATGATCACAGTGACCACTTCGAGCATTCTAATTAAGAGTTTGATTTTGCCAAGTTAAAAATGAGCTCCATTATAATTTGCTTTTGCTTTTCTTTTTCCCCTCTTGAACACGCTTCCACCTCCTGCTCTGCGCTGAGCCCGGAAGCAGAAGTATCACGTTACCATGACAGAAGCGAGTTTTGTGGTATTTCCATCCCATCCAGAGCCAGGAAACACAGGCAATTTTGCAAGACAGCTTGTACTCAGTTAATTTCCAGCTTGGTTTATGTTTCCGTATTTATTTCGATTTGTGCTAGCCATGTAAGAGAGCACTCATCCTAAGTGAAGCGCTGTGGACAAACTTGCAAAAAAACTCCCAGATTTCATAGACTGAGGACCCTGAGCAACAGAGATTTCAGTGGATCAGTGAATCCCCTCTGAAAAGACACTCAAGACTGACAAAGACATGGACAGCCAGCTTCTGGTAACACTAATTCTTCACAGTAACTCAAAACCAAACTTTTAGCAAACCCCACCAGTAAAATCACCATCCCTGACAAAATTTTCTTGCACTCTTGAGACCTTCCTTTGAACTTCCTTCCCTTTCTTTCCCTGCACTGTGACACATCACATTTACAACTCCCACAGTCTGGGGCCAGGTGCACAATACCCCGCTAGCATCTTCCCACATCCCAATGACAACCAGGAACCTGGACAGATGTTTACACCTGCAGAGGAAGAGCCATGACAGCTCCAGGGACCAAAATCTCCTCTCCTGACTCCTCCTTCAGCAGCAAAGGCAGCAGGATTTGCATTTTGCATGGGAGGGCAGCGCTCACACCAGCTTTGCTTGTTTAGGGCTGCAGCCAACCCGTCCCTGTCCCTGTTCCAGTGTTCCCAAATACCCTCAGGCCGGGCTGCGTGAGCACAGACCATGCACGGTCACACACAGCACCAACACCCTCAGCTCCCAGCACAGAAAGATGAAGGGTTGGGAGGGGTTTTTGGGAGCACCAGGAATTCTGCTGGCTTTATCAAATCGGGGTGGAAGCTTTCGTGCCAGACAGAGCTGCTGTTGCAGCTCCCTGGTGGGCTGCAAATGGGCCGGAATCAACCTCAAAGCAAGCAAAAGTTGACTTTAAAAAAAATAATACAAACTCTGAGCCAACTTCTATCACCCAACACCGACTCACGACTGAAAATGGGTTTTTTAAAACCCTCTTCCAAGGTTGTCCTGTGCTCTGCTGAACTCAAGTGTGGGTCTCTACAGTAGGGACTGAGTTAACACAGGTTCAGGGTGTCTCATTCTGTAATGCTGGCGGGGCAGGGAAGAAGAAGCAAAGAAAAATATCCTTATATCTTTGGTAAGGGAGCAAGTGCTCCTAGGAGAGGATTGTGAAATTCAGATTGACATATCCCAGTTGAAGGCCATTACCGGAAACACTGAAGATGTGCACAAAAACTGCCACAGTTTTTGTGGCAGTTCAGTGTTATTGGGAAGAAAGCCTATAAATGATACAAATTTTGGGGTCCAGAAGGCAGTAACTTACAAAAGCAATTGGAGCCTTTGGGCTGTAACTGGATCCCCACACTGCTCTTGCCATCTGGGTGAAATCTGAATGGTGACAGGGCCCACACAAAGCAGTGGCTGGGTTGACCCCACAGCCTTGCACACGGGTGTGCGTTGCCTTGGCAAAGGCCACGTGGCTGCTCCATCAGGGAAGGGATTAACACTGTGCAATAATTTACCACAAGAAGAGCTGCTAGGAACACCTCCTGCTTACACTGAGTCAGATATTGGATGTTGACAATCTACAACATTTAAACAGAATTATTAAGCCAGAAGAACACTGTGCTCCTACACGTTTTAGCTTATTGCTTTGGTTTATCAGTAAACCCCATGGTCCAGGACATGCCCGGGTCTTACTTTACCCGAGTGGCAGCAGACAAAGGTAGAGACATGGAGAAAGCAACTTGCAGTACAAAAAGAAAGTTAACTCTTGGCTGTTTGCAGCAAGAGAAACACGTTGAAATAGCAAAGTTGGAAAGGCTGCTTGTCTTCTGCCTTGCAGCTTCCTGCTTCGGCCTGAAAAAGTGCAGCATATAAATAGAGCGGGCAAGTGTGAGCTTATGATAGCAATACACCATTGCACATCTAAAACCCCCACAGCCCGAGTTCCTTTTGAGGCGTTTTGAATGATTTTGTGCAAATTCAGGATGTTCAGCACGGGCACCTGTGAGCAGGAGTTGTGCTCCTGCGGGCATCCCGGGGCAGTGGAGACGTTAGCAGCCTTAAATCTCAGCCTTCTCCCCTGAAAAATAAACTTGGCAGCCTTCCCCAGAAAATAAGCACGTGCTTTCCAAAGAAAACATCCTCGCCTGCAGATGCTTTTGTCGCAGCAGCAGCGATGGTGGAAAGGGAGGAGCAGAATTCCCTTGTAGGCCAGAACAGTGTGAGCCAGTGCCGAGGGACAGGTTTGCTGCCTGAAACACCTCTGGAATTAAAATGTGCCTTAAGGGCAAACATTTTGAAAAAGAAAAGCATTAGGTTCTTAGTACTGCATAAAGAAACTGCTCCCCTTTGGGCTTAGAAGCTTAATGCTGGTTTGGGGCTTTTTAAAGTATGACTGTAATCTTAGGTTGAAAGCTTGCTGCATGAAACCCTGTTTTCTCATAGGATATCCTTTTTGCAAAACCATCTAACAAACCTAGTAATAAACAAGCCCCTTTCTACATTGCCTTAAAATCATACCAGAGAATAGAAAAGTTAATTCTACTCAGTAAGTTGGTGGAACAAGTGCACAGGAGAAACAGCATGCTCTATTTAATAGGATTTTTCTTACTAATTATTAGTAAGCTTTTTCTCACTAAGATGCCTTATTCTTTTCCTCAATAATATTGACTATCTGTAAAAAAAACACCTGGGAAAAAAGAAAAAACCACATTTTTTTGGTGTAGTTTACCAGGTTTGTAGGGAAGGCTCTTTTTTCACTATACCACAGATTGCCTCAGCCCACGTTGTCTCAGTTGAGGGACATAATTTGTCTTTCTTAATTCTTTTACCCAGAGGAGTGGGGAAAGCCCTTAGTCTCCCTCTCAGCGTGCTGCCTGAAAGAGTTACACTAAAAACATTAAAAAAAATATATAGCGGACAAAAATGTGCAAAAAAAATCTCACACAGAAAAGCCTGCATCATAAAATCATGGAATCATAAAGGTTGGAAAAGATGAGGCAGCAGCAGAAATCCTGTTTGGCTTGAGCCTGCTCATCCCCACCTGTAACACTCGACCCTGCCTCTGCTCACCCTCACCCAGGGCTCCCCTGCCCTAAACAAAGAGCAAATCCTACACCCAGCTGCACCCAGCCTCCAGGGAATGCTGCATTCCTGGATCCATCATCCTGGATGGAGCACTCTGTGCCTGAAAGAAAACAAATTCTTGCTTCCCTTGCTGCACCCAGCCTCCATCCATTCAGGGCTGAAGGAATGGGTGCCCACCCAGGACCACCAACCTGCTCTTCCCAAACCAGAACACACATTTCCCCCCAACCTTAGCACCAAGAATGAGACAGACGTATATAAAATGACACACTTTATTAAAAGTTACATTCAGCAGCAATGGACACATTTATTTAAGTAGATTTTAACTGTCAAGGAGCTTATAATTATAAATCTCTCTAAGGCATTAAAAGCTCTTAGATGTTTTAACTTCTTTGCAATCATTTCGTATAAATATGTAAGTGATACTTGCCTAGGAAGAGGTTACCCCAGCTGCATTAAACAAAGATATACACATAAATATATGTATAAAACAATGATTTTTGTTATAAACTCATTCATGGGGATATTTCACAATCATTTAGTCTTGGGGCCTGGCCCTGCAACCATTATCCATGCAAAGAGCCTCCTGTTTGCCTTACCACTGTACACTCACAGATTGCTCACATGGATGAGAGCAGGGCAGGGCCTGCCTAAGTTTTAATAGGAACAACAAAGATGGCAAAAGTGAAATATATTTACAGCCTGTGCAAGTAGCATCACCTACTGTTACTGATTCCAGAGGTCTCTCTGGGAAGTGATGAACAGCAGAAAGGCACCGTGGCCAAGGCAAACCAGCATCTGTGCTCTGATTCTGATGCTGTGACTCTCCCTTGTGCAGAGCAGGAGCTGGGCTGGGGTGTGGGACAGGGGGAGGGAGCACCAGCAGCACCCAACTGCAGCCCTGAGCTCGGGGCACAAACCCATCCAGCCTCAAGCTCCTCCAGCTCCAGCAGCAGAAGCCTCCCCTGATGAGCAGCAGTGCAGCTGCTTTTTCTGAGTGTAAACAAGAAAAGTGCCAACCAATTCCAGTATTAGCCAACCACGCACCCCCCAATAAATAATGAGAGTTTAACTTATCTTATAAATGAACTGTGCTTTGTGTTTTAGAACCACATGTGTGAGGAAGAGGAAATTGCTGTTGCAACAGAAGCTGTGAGTAGATCTGATTAACTGTATGAAGTAATTTGAATTAATACAGCTACAGAGTTTGAGTCTCTACCAACTTACTGCTGACTTTATGTTTATGGGCAACTCCTTTGGCCATGACCTCTCACAACCAGGGTGCTCTCTGGACTAAGGCCAATAGAGAGAGATTTTCTTGCAGTAAAATACACAAATCTCTGATTTCTACACTATTTTTGAAGGACACAATTGAAGCCAATGGGAGATGTTTTACTGGTAGAAGATATAAATATATTGCTAAAATATATTACTTTTATCTCAGCACCATCTCTGCCACCAAAAAAAGAAAAAAATTAAAAAATAATAGCTTCAAGAACTGGTTTGAATTTGGGATAAAAGGAATGAAATATCCCTTCTTTCCCTTTACTCTAGGCCTGCTTGTTTGAATAGTGCCTTAACCAGGACAACAGTATTTCTCCAGGAAGAAACTGGAAAATATTTACACCAATAATATTTTTTCCTTTCATCAAAATGGCTTTTATAACAAAATGAAAATTTTACAGGGACAAATCATTGCAAAAATATTTTGGTTTAAAAAGTGACTCTATGTAACAAGAGGTGCATTTTCAAATATGAGACAATCTGGTAACCAAAACCCACTGAAAATGAAAGTGAATTGAGACTACAACTCCCACTTGTGCCCCTCAATTTCTTTTTCCTAAAAGACAAAAGAGTCCCCTAGGGCTCTGTGGAAACCCTGTAACTTTTCTTTCAAGCCATCCCAAGAAATACAGGATAGAGCAGAAACCTGCACTGGTGACTGAGCTGCTGCCTTTTGTAGGGCTGAGAGATGGAAGGAGCTTCTCTGATACTGCCCCCTGCTCCCCACCAGGCTTCCCTGCAAACCCCTGGAAGCAGGAAGGGCACACAAAACCAAAAACCATCACCCGTGATCTTCAGCTCAGAGGAAAGCTGGTGTTTATTTACTGAAGTCAACCCTTGCTGAGGATGAGTTTATGGAAGGTAATGACACCATTACAGTTCTGTACAGAAAGACATTTCTAAGCTTATTTTTTAAAAAAATAAAATCCCATACACGCTTCGAACTACAGGTATAATTTTTTTCCCCTGAATCCTCCATTGGAACTTGAATTTAAAACACAGTTTAACTCCTCAGTATGTGAAACCTCACGGCCACATTAATCGAGAACATCTGAAGCCAGGAGAAAGAAATCACTTCCAGTTATGTTGTCAGTGTTATGTGCATAACATTCCCACAGCTGTAGATCCATTGTGCTCCGTGTTATAAATAAGAAATTGCATGGTGACAGCTAAAATTCAAAAGCGTTAATGTTTCTCTTTGCAACTCTTTTTATATTTTTTTCCTTCTTTTTTTTTTTATTTTTATTCTCTTCTCCCAGTCTTTTGAGGTTTCTCCCCTTTCCCTCCTAGTAGAAGTTACTTGAAGCAACATCACCGCTTTCGGACTGACATATTTACGGTAATTAAAAAATAGTAAATGCCAAGCAAAAATGACTAATGTTGCTATTTGGCAAGTGAGCCAGAGACGACCTATTGATTCTGAGCCAGGCTGTCGTGTTTGCCTCAATAAACACCTCTCCTTCTTCTGCTCAGCTCGCTTCTCCCGGCGCTCTGGGGACAGAGGGGCTCCCAGGATGTGGCCAAGGCACTGTCCCATCCTCTGTCCCATCCTCTGTCCCAGCCTTTGTACCAGTCTCAGCTCCAGCCTCTGCTCCAGCCTCTGCTCCAACCTCTGTCCCAGCCAGCCCTGGAGCTGCCGAGCCGAGCCGGGCCAGGCAGGGAATACAAACGAGCTGCCTTGTATCGCTCACATTCTAGGTTGTGGTCCCTCTCATCCATGAAAAACAGCTACAAATTGTTCCCAGAGCTAAACCACTTAACATCTTGGCACTTGGTTGTTTTTAACTTTGTAACAATAGGCACTGTTCACTCCTCTCAATCTCAGTTTTTTATTCTATAATAAAGCAGGAATACTGATGAAAGGCTAGTCACGGCTTCTCCCCGTGGTATCAGGGTGGTGGCATGTGATGATTCACATGGGGTGTGTTTGATCCAAGAAAGCCCAGCCTCTGCTTATTCTTCCTTTGTTCTGTCATCTAAGGTGGAAAGGCAGAGAGAGACGAGTTGAGATTTTTTTTTTCTTTTTACTATTATTTAGCAGTCACAGAGCAAGATACATATAAGCAAAACAACAGGGAGTGGAATTCTTTTCTTCAGCATAGAAAATTACAAGTAAGGGATGTCTTTGAAGTGGGAGATCTGTTTCCCGCAAAGTATGGACATTTTATTCTCATTTATACATTATTCTTATCCCCCGGCAGGTCTTACAGAGTATTATTTGTGCTGCTATTGTGTTGTGTAGCCCTGCAGAGGGTCAGCATTTGCACTTGGTGCTGTAGAATCACAGAACTAAAAGATGGCCCCAGCCACACAGAGTTTAAATTTAAGCCAGGAGAGAACAGATTCAGCCAGAGGGGGATGAAAAAAATCCCACCAGGATGTTGTGGGTAAGCACAATGAGCAATGGTCTCAGCACATCCAGCCTAAACCTTTGTTGGCTTTTTCACAGGGAAGTTTTAAGGAGGGATTTGAAGGGGAATAATTAGATAACTCTGTCGATGCCACTGAAGTGCTTCCCATAAAGAAAACACACAGACGCTTTTCTGAAACTGTAATGAGCGAAGCAGAGGTGACCAGCACCTGTAGCAAAAAAGCCTTTTGATGGTGAAGGGAGAGCAAACACACCAGGCAGGCGATGTGGGCAGGAGCAGGGCTCTAAGGGAGGCTCTAAGGGAGGCTCTAAGGGAGGCTCTAAGGGAGGCTCTAAGGGAGGCCAGCAGCTTGTGCTCCATACGGGAGAGCAGAGGGAGCCGCAGGAGGGGCTCCAGCACAAGGGTGACACAAGCAAAGCAACAGGCTCTGCAAATTGTTTTCACAAGGGCACTGTTGATGTTCTCAGTGGGAGAAAAACCCAAGGGCTGGACACAGAAGGCTTTTTTTCCTCCAAGCTCCCAGCAGTATGCAGCTATTCCTGACACTACGTTGCTTTCAGTGCCGGGTTATGCAGCCCCTCATCCCTTCTGCAGTTTCCCCTCTGTCCCTGCACACTCACCAGGAGCATTTCATGACTAATTCCCCCTCAGAGTTTTCTCCTTACCTGATCTCTGCTGTTGCTAACAGAGTACAATTTCACTCCAAACCCTTATCAGTGTATCTACCCAGAAAGCTTGCTGGAGAGAAAGATAAAACCTTCCTGAGACAAAAGTCTCTTTTGTAACGCTGTCCTGACTGTGACTTGAAGGAAGGCAGTGCCTTCACCCACACGTGCTCACTTTGCTACCCACACAGGGCACTTACCTGTTCTTTGAGTTCAGCCAGCTGACTGGAAAGCTGTTTTACAAGGCTCATGGTTGACTCCAGCCTCTCCTGCAGGTTCCTGATTTCATTTTGCTCACTGTCGCCTTCATTGCTAACCAGGGACATGGCTCTCATCCGAGGGAACCAGTCCAAATTCTTCTCCTACACGGGTATTAGAAAAACAAGGCGTGTTAGTAGGGGTTTATGCAGGGCTACTAAGCTGAGACTAGAGATTGAAAGCTCAGAAGGACTTCTGCTCAGTGGATGATACACAGGAAGTGAGCTTAAGCAGTAAATCCAGAAAGTATTTCAAATGAGCAGTTTTATTCTTGGTTCTCCTTAGCTACAGAGAAGGTACCACCTGGAAAATCTGGGTTCCCTGCAGCTGTACCTGCACTGCAGTATGGGCAGTGTTGGCACAGTCACCTGTGGCTCTGGCAGGCAGAAATGCCCCCACTGGGAAGACCCCTCTGGTACACCAGGACAGCCTCAGTGCCCCCTGTGCTTTGCTTTTAAGTGTATGCAGGGACACATTTCCCCTCTGTCTCTTCAGCTTGGCTGGTCTCCATCTATTTCGGCTGTCCTTGCAGCAAAGTCAGCAAGCCAACACCAGGAAAACAAGACAAGAGCCTTCCAGACCAGCCTCAAGCACTTCTACTGGAAGAGCTGAAGGACCTGCATGCAGCTGCCCACAACAGGAGATGTGGAAATGGCTTAGGCTTCAATGTGCTGTTCAGACTGTGCATCTTGGATAAATGCAAGCACAGCCCCATGGCCAAGGGCTAACCTGCACTGCATGGAACTGCACTGAGCTGGCTGCTTCTTTATCTATGGACTCAGGCTATGAATTCAGCCATGACAAAACCACTGTAAACAGACAATGTGAGCCAGGAGGGTGCTGCATATCCACACGAGCCCAAATTGTCTCCATGGCTCAGGGGCACAGATATTTGTGTGCAGAGCTTAACAGATGGAGGAGACGGAAGGGTGCAAGACTGGGAGGAGTGGCAGCCACGTGGAGCCAACCTGCTTTGCCCTGAGACAAAGGGAACAGAGCAGGTCCTGCAGCAGGGTGCATTACCTGCACCCACCTCTGCCCTGTGCCTCGCGGGGAGCAGGAGGATGTGGCTGGGCCACGTGCACTTGATAACTGGAGAAGAGAAGCAGAATGAGTGTGGTTCTTTCAGTCCCTGAGCTGTGAATGGCCCCACACAAATAGCACTGTGTCAGGAGGAATGGAAAGAAGCTCTTACCCAAAGTCCACCTACAGGACACCTGGAAGGCAGCAACTCTGCTATTTATGTTGTCCAGGTGTTTGGAAAAGTTTTAACTCTGTCACACTGACCATAGTCTTAGACTTTGCCTCTATTTTTTATTTTTTTCCTGAGAAGGCAGTGATGATTCTGCAGCATTTGCAGCTGGGCAGCCCAGGGCAGCTGTGCCTGAGCAGGGTCCAGGAGGGCTGGTGTGGCAGAGCTGTGAGCCTGGGATATGCCATGGTTTTATCGTGCTTCCAGGAGGATTTCCTTTCATCTCTGTAGTGCTCTGCCCTGATCACCAAACCCTGCCCTCCTACAGCAGCATGATTTAGAAACAACCAAGCTAAGCCTGGGTGAGCATGGCAGCACTAACAGTATTCATGTTTGTCCACTCTTTGTGTTAGTCCAGTCCCCTCTGTTACTCTGGATAAGACTAAATGCAAAGCTGTATGAATTTCAGCTTTTTTTTTTTTTTCTTTTTAACTCAAAACTTCCAATGAGTTTTTGTCTGGCTGTGCAACCCCTGGTCGTGCCACCAAATGAGCAGAGATGCCCAGGGAGCAGAAGCGTGTCCCTGGGTTGCATTTTGCAGCCCCGGGCTGGCAGCCGTGGGCGCCAGTGGAACGAGGCCTCTTTGCTCGCCGCTCACTTCTCGAGCCTCGTGATCTCATTATGACAATTTACTGTGGTTACACATGATGCCATTTTCAATGGGTCATAACTCATTCAAATCAAAACCTGTTTTCACCAGCTCTGCTGGTGAGCTGGAGAGGAGTGCACGTGACCCTCCCTGTGGATATCCCCAGCTGACACGCGGAGCGGGAGGCTCCTGTTTCTGCCACATGCAGTCCTGCTTACAAGACCAGCATTCATCTTCCACCAGTACACGCCGATATTTATTTAAAATTTGTTTTGGCTAGGATGTAGCAGAGCATTCATCACGTGCCTGGTGTCAAGCACAGGTGTACTCATTTATACTAAGCTTAGTTTGTGCACAGTGCCTTTCTGGATTGATGCCTTTTTCTTTTTCTTTTTTTCTTTTTCTTTTTTTTTTTTTTTTGCAAAATGTTTGCCAGCAAATTTGTCTGCCACTACAGGCACAGAACTTTAATTCAAGGCAGCTACAGTGAACAGAGCTGTACTTGTACCTGAATGTTTCCTGGAAAGCTCTGGTATCTGCACTCATTACAGCTCCTCCTGCTTGAAGCACCTGAAGATAGCAGACGCAATGCCATAAGAGCCAGCGGAGGGAACAGGAGCCCTTTCAAGCCTCACTAAAACACCAAAGCTCCTAAGCCAGGCTGCACAGGGAGACCAATCTGAGACTCCATCATTGTGCCTCCTCTGTTTGCCGAGTACTGCTGCCAGGATTGTGAAATGCATTTTTGCTAGTTTTGTTTTTTCCATCTGCCACTCCCTCACTCCTCCAGGACACACGGCAGAGACCTCCGGCTGCTTTGGAAAGATTTTTGTGGACTGACCCTGCACCACGCTGCAGCATCCAGAGGAATCTGTGCGGATGCCAGACACTCTGGCTCTCCTGAGGCTCCCAGTGTCACCTGCTTCCCTCCTCCTCCTCGGCATGACATAACACTGCCTGGAGAGAGGGGTGGCCAGGAGCAGCTGGAGACAGGGATGGAGCAGGCAGCAAGCACCTCACCCGCTGCCACACGATGCTGTGGAGCACACGGAGCAGATGTGGCTCTTCAGCTGGAACCACCCTGCACCACGTGCCAGCTCATCTCAGCCACCACGAGCCCCAGAGTCACAGGACTCCAGAGACAGACTCTGCTCATTCACACGTGCTCAGTTCTTCTAGTGCCTTCCTAGAAATGCTGTGGTAATCTCCTCCAGGAAAGAAACCCAGGTGTGCTTCAGTTACACATGAGGCAAATCCAGGCCTTTTTGTTCCCAAAGTATGGTGGAGGATCAAGCAAGGACTTGATCCAAGTTCTAAGACAAGCTGATGGCTGGCATGGACTGGAGACCTCATGAAAAGATGCTGCTGACTTTTGTAGGTGGCAGAGAGGCAACAGGTCAAACACCTGCCCACAGGTCCCACCTGGAGTCCCAAGAGCTATGTTAGGTGCAGGCCTCTTGGTTCTCAGCTGCAATACACATCTAATGAAATCAGTCCAGCTGTGCATTTTTGTCATGCAAAGGATCAGAAAGATTCAAAATTCAGTAGGAGACATATTATAGCCTGCCAAGCTGTCTTTAGGTTAAAAATACTTACCTAGCTTTCACTGATAGTTCCTTTATAGTGCACACAGCAGGTACTTTCTCTTCCTGAACCACACGCTTTTACCAGTCAATATGATCTTACTTTTTCATTGCATTATGAACTGCAGAACTTTATTAAAGGGCAGCATGAAAATTAGCTTTGGCAGACAGCTCTGTTTGCTGAGTCTCTACCACAAACAAACAGCAGTTGGTGCTGGGGACAACAAACTTGATCACAAACCTGCCAGGATCCAGAAGGCAAGTTGGGCAAGGCTCCTTGGCCAAAATTTCAGTGTTCATTGGGGGACACGCACTCTCGTGACTGCTCAGCAATGGGAAAGCTATTTTTAATTCAAGGTAATTGCTTGCCAATTAACTGGAGGTCATTAACGTGTTTGTACAACCCCAAACATTTGTTCTGGGACTTAAATGTTTATGGGCTCTGTCCAGGGCTCACCTTGACCAACATCTTCAAACTGTAACATGCAGGAGCACTCCTGGGGTGTGCAGGATATATTCTGTCATGCCTCACCTATTACTCTTGAAAACCCAACCATTTTGCCCAGGATAGCATTCACTCAGAAACTTGAACCCTGCCTGGGACTGAGAGGCAATTTGGAGGAGGAAGGCAGGCAGGCTGCTGGCAGGGAGCCGGGCAAACCTCTGCAAACAGCTGTCACGGGACTCAATCAACAGCCACCAGGTTAGCCTGAGGTGACACAGCTCGAGCATTAATGAGCTCACAGAGGGGAGCTATGTGGACGGCACACACACTTTAAAACGAAGCAGCTGCCTGGACAAATAATTAATTGTGAAAATGTACCAAAATCTTCTTTCTAAACAGCCACGGTTTAAGGCAGTATGTTGTTAGTTGTTATTGTTATTTCATTTTTGCACAGGACGGCAGCAATTCACAGCCCACCTATGGATCACAGCATCTTCCTGCTCCACACTCTTCCTGCAAGCATAACTTGTGCCTTGCAGGATCCATATTTGAGCAGACATCTGTGTCCAGGGCACAGCGTCAGCCAGACAGGAAAGCTGCAGGGACAGAAAAGCGCTGCAGCCTCCCCTCCACCAGTTCAGCTGGGGGAAAGGAAAAAAAAGGGAAAAAAGGCAGGTGGGGCGAGCCAAAAGGCTGCGGGCCAGAGAGACTGCACACGAGCAGAGCAGACATTTGGTGTGGCGATCCAGGGCGCTCGCTCCCTCTGTCCTCCCCCTCGGCTGGCGGGGCTCCAGCTGCAGGCACAGCTCCCCCGGGGCCAGACCTCTGTGCAAGCTCTGGGTGCACGTACTCGAGGTGCCCACGGCGAGGGCACATGCCTGAGAAATCACAGGGCTTACAGGATTTGCTCCCTGTGCTCGCTGGAAAACCTCAAACCCTCCGTCTCAGAGAGGCAGGCTCAGAGGAAAAGTCTGTGTCTGCCTCCTGCAGTTTTCCATGCAACCCTCTCCTTCCCTTCTGTGGCCTTTCCAGGGGGATGGCAGAGCTGTGGGTTAAGTCCTCCCTTTGGTAAAATATTTCCATTTTTCTGACTTTGCTGCCTCTGGTTGAGCACGGATGGAGAAAAGACTGAAGAAATCTGTTTAGAGTTTCTATACTTTGTATGAAGCCTCTCTTGAGCCATCCCTGTCCTGTTGGCACAGCCAACTGGCTTCAATCAAGCTCTCACGCTGAGCTGAATCCATGCCTTCGGAGTAATTGGCAGAGAGATGTTTCTTTAGGAGGTGCTGGTTTCACAGGCTAGCAGCAAGATGGATCAGCTGCAACCAGCAGGAAAGACTGGGCTGAGCCTTTAAAAAATAGATTACTAGATAACAGTGAGAGAAAATAGGTCAAAGAGTAGGACAAGGGGGATGAAGTAGAGGAGCAAAGGCAGCCTAATGCATACTTTCAGCCAGTGCTACTGCCACGGGCTGCGAGTGCCACGCTGCCATCAGCTGTGCCAGACTCATTTCTCCAGCACGCTCTAATGCAGTGACTCTCAGCCCTCTCCACCCCGTGACCCCTTGTTGCAACATGAAAACAAGCCCTCTCAGGACTTCCCTCCTATCTGTTCACCGAGAAAAGTGGTGATTACTGCTCACGACTCCTCCTGGGCTGTGACCTGCCTCTGTGTCCCCCAGCCCACAGTTCTGCAAGGATCCTTCTCTCCTCAGTGACTCAGTGAGGCTGTCAGCAGGAGGGCTGTGCCCTGACAGCAAGGCTGAGAAAATAAGGGTGCTGGAGGCTGTCCTGCTCCTCAGCTGGAAGGTCACTGAAGGGTGCACAGGAGGACTGTGGACATCCATCTCCAGGAAGCTTTGCTACCAGCACTTTGTGTGCTGTGCTGGGCTGTCCTGGAACACACCTTTGTGAGCAGGCAGCAACCACAGCAGCAGCCCCCAAGAAAGACTTCTGCAGCTTTAGGAAGACGGAGCCTCTTTAGAGAGACTGTAGCCCCTCAAGTGTGCCTTTGGGGTGGTAAAATTTTGCTGCACTGGTGCTGAGGAGAGACCCTGCTGGTCACCCCGTGGCTCCAGGGCTGAGGAGTGGCACTGCCAGTCCTCTGTGTCCTCAGCATGAGGGCAAACAAACTGGGCATCACTGCTCTCCAGCAGGTAGCCTCTGCCTTTTCAGGCATGAGAATGAACAGTCCATTCCTTTTTTTCTGGGCCAGCACCTTGAATAAATACTTTAGTGCTGGGTACAAAGAGATCTATTTACTGAGAACTATTCTGTATGTCTGAAATGTAAATAAACCCATTCATTCCCTTCTCAAATGTGCTGCCCATAGAAGCAGAGAGGGATCAGTCCAAACGACCTTTTGAAAGCTATAATTTTTTTGTCTAGGGACAGAATCTGGTCCTAAAAGTCCGGAATTATGTAGCTCCTATAGCCACCTTAAAAAGGGATTTTCAAGATTTAAGCTATCGTGTGCTTTAGATGACATAGGGCAATAACTACTTTGTGATTTAATCACAGACAATAATAATTTGGTTCAGTGCATGATTCAGCTAATCCACAATTTGATAAACGTTCATCCTAAACTACAAACCCAAATAGCTTTCTGCAAATCCTGTTTGACACTTTAATGTTAAGACTGTATTTGATAAGCAATCTGTGCTGTACAAGAATATAGGGAGGGAAATTAGGAATTGTTATGCATCTATATGCATCCAGAACAGTAATTCAAAGAAAATAAAAATAAACCTTGGCAATTACAGATAAATCTTTATGCAATAAGAAAACTAATAGGTTTGGCTGAGTCTATACTGGATTGATACATGCTCCAGCTCCCACAGCTCACAGAAAAATAGAAAAACCTGCTACCTCCTGAAAGAAGGTTGAAACCACAACACAGACCCACTGTCTGCTTTAGCAGTGTCATTGATGCATTTACTTTCATTTTAACTTGGCTGAATGTTTTTGAGGGATGCAACAGAATCTATCACACTAATTCTGAGTAATTGTGAGTTCTTCAAGACTGATATCCAGTTATAAATGTCTCAGTGTTTCTGTATCAGCATTCCCACTTATGATACCCCTGCAAAAATTATGGTGAGGAATAATGACAAACCCCAAATTGCAAAGAATTTTCTCTGACACTCTGTGGGGCACCTTTGACACTCAAATTGAAACTCTGCAAAGGACAAGCACCAGAATATTTCTGCTTAACACACCTAAGGGACTTTGCATTTAACTCCAAAAGATGGAAATGATCACCAAAGTAATTTTTTCCCTAAGTTTCAATGTGCTTTCACACTGCTGTTGTGGGCAAGCCACGTGCCACCAGCAGGTCTGTGAGTCACAGTGTGTCCCTGGGGAGGAAGAGGCCACCCTGACCTGGGCTGCAGCAGCCAGAGAGCACCACGGGGAGGGACCCCACTCCAGCAACTCTGCCCTGCAAGGGGCAAAGTGGAACCAAACTGAGCAGCTCTGTCTCCGAGACAGCACATTGCAGCCACTGTCCAGGCAGAGCCCAGGGGTCTGCAGGAGTGCAGGGACCACAGGGCACTCGTGGGAGAGCCAGGGCACAGCTCCTGTGTGCTTGGAGAGCCTCAGCTCGTGTCCCACCCCAGCACTGCTCTCCTTGAAGACACGTTTGCTCCTGGTGTCATCCCTTCCCCATGGCACATTTCTGAGCTGTTGCTTTCTTCTGCTGTATAGTTGCTCTCTGCCACCTTATCTCTGTCATAACCCTGATAATTGATATTGTCCTGTGCAAATCTTCAAGAATCCCAATGCTACCATCAAAAGCTAGGATTTGGTTCGTAATATTTGTGCCCTCCAAATAGATACAATTACAGATTTGTGTAAAACATGAGTTTATTTTTTCCACATTCCTATGTTTTCATGTTGTTAGTGGTTACGAGACATACTTTAGGAAAAACACTTCAGATTATTCATTTAAAATAATTAAATTATTTCTGATATAATCCCTGGATCTTGTGCATACCGAAACATCTGGTACAGAGGTTAGAAAATAAATGTTCTTGGCTTTTTTTTCCTTCTTTTGTTAAACAGATGTTGTTGATACAAAACACAGAACTGTAAATCATAGCCTGCATGTGGACACAGACTGTCACTACTGAGCAGAAATTTACTGTGGCTAGATAGAGGTTTGAAACAGCAATGAATCATTGGCTTACTAACTTCGTTCACGTGGGTATGGTTTCAATATTCTGACATTAAGCGCACATGTCCTTAAAGAAAGGACCTTGCAATGGCAGCCTGGGAGGCTCTGGTTCAGTTCCAGCTGTGGGAAGCTCAGCACGGTGCCAGGGGAAGGTGGCAGGTCCCTGCCTGTGCCCGGGGTGCTGCTGTGGAGCCCCACAGGCTCGGCTCCCCCAGCAGAGGGGCCAAGCTGCCCATGCAGCCCCAGCCCCGCCACCAAAATGCCTCCAACTCTAACCTGCTCCTCCCTGTGCTTCCCCTGCTGCTCCCCAGAGCGTTCCAGTGAGTTCATCCCTGCTCTGTGGGCCAGGACCCCGCCGAGCCCGGCAGCGCCGTTGCTGCTGCCCGCTGGCTTTCTTTGGAGTCACCAGAATTCCGATGCCTCTCCGGCCCCTCGCCTTTCCCTCTCCCACACTGCTTGCACCGGCGAGCTGAAGCCCCTGCTTCTCCCATTCCTCTTTTAATATTGATTTTCCTTCACAAAACACGCCAGCAGCACACTCCAGACGCTGAACTCCAGACAAAAGCCAGCGGCATGAATNCAGTGTCATTGATGCATTTACTTTCA
Source organism: Thryothorus ludovicianus (assembly GCA_013397245.1). Lineage (NCBI taxonomy): Eukaryota > Metazoa > Chordata > Aves > Passeriformes > Certhiidae > Thryothorus > Thryothorus ludovicianus. The sequence continues at coordinate 166,556 of VZTB01004788.1, read as the reverse complement.
TTTTAACTTGGCTGAATGTTTTTGAGGGATGCAACAGAATCTATCACACTAATTCTGAGTAATTGTGAGTTCTTCAAGACTGATATCCAGTTATAAATGTCTCAGTGTTTCTGTATCAGCATTCCCACTTATGATACCCCTGCAAAAATTATGGTGAGGAATAATGACAAACCCCAAATTGCAAAGAATTTTCTCTGACACTCTGTGGGGCACCTTTGACACTCAAATTGAAACTCTGCAAAGGACAAGCACCAGAATATTTCTGCTTAACACACCTAAGGGACTTTGCATTTAACTCCAAAAGATGGAAATGATCACCAAAGTAATTTTTTCCCTAAGTTTCAATGTGCTCTCACACTGCTGTTGTGGGCAAGCCACGTGCCACCAGCAGGTCTGTGAGTCACAGTGTGTCCCTGGGGAGGAAGAGGCCACCCTGACCTGGGCTGCAGCAGCCAGAGAGCACCACGGGGAGGGACCCCACTCCAGCAACTCTGCCCTGCAAGGGGCAAAGTGGAACCAAACTGAGCAGCTCTGTCTCCGAGACAGCACATTGCAGCCACTGTCCAGGCAGAGCCCAGGGGTCTGCAGGAGTGCAGGGACCACAGGGCACTCGTGGGAGAGCCAGGGCACAGCTCCTGTGTGCTTGGAGAGCCTCAGCTCGTGTCCCACCCCAGCACTGCTCTCCTTGAAGACACGTTTGCTCCTGGTGTCATCCCTTCCCCATGGCACATTTCTGAGCTGTTGCTTTCTTCTGCTGTATAGTTGCTCTCTGCCACCTTATCTCTGTCATAACCCTGATTATTGATATTGTCCTGTGCAAATCTTCAAGAATCCCAATGCTACCATCAAAAGCTAGGATTTGGTCCGTAATATTTGTGCCCTCCAAATAGATACAATTACAGATTTGTGTAAAACATGAGTTTATTTTTTCCACATTCCTATGTTTTCATGTTGTTAGTGGTTACGAGACATACTTTAGGAAAAACACTTCAGATTATTCATTTAAAATAATTAAATTATTTCTGATATAATCCCTGGATCTTGTGCATACCGAAACATCTGGTACAGAGGTTAGAAAATAAATGTTCTTGGCTTTTTTTTCCTTCTTTTGTTAAACAGATGTTGTTGATACAAAACACAGAACTGTAAATCATAGCCTGCATGTGGACACAGACTGTCACTACTGAGCAGAAATTTACTGTGGCTAGATAGAGGTTTGAAACAGCAATGAATCATTGGCTTACTAACTTCGTTCACGTGGGTATGGTTTCAATATTCTGACATTAAGCGCACATGTCCTTAAAGAAAGGACCTTGCAATGGCAGCCTGGGAGGCTCTGGTTCAGTTCCAGCTGTGGGAAGCTCAGCACGGTGCCAGGGGAAGGTGGCAGGTCCCTGCCTGTGCCTGGGGTGCTGCTGTGGAGCCCCACAGGCTCGGCTCCCCCCGCAGAGGGGCCAAGCTGCCCATGCAGCCCCAGCCCCGCCACCAAAATGCCTCCAACTCTAACCTGCTCCTCCCTGTGCTTCCCCTGCTGCTCCCCAGAGCGTTCCAGTGAGTTCATCCCTGCTCTGTGGGCCAGGACCCCGCCGAGCCCGGCAGCGCCGTTGCTGCTGCCCGCTGGCTTTCTTTGGAGTGACCAGAATTCCGATGCCTCTCCGGCCCCTCGCCTTTCCCTCTCCCACACTGCTTGCACCAGCGAGCTGAAGCCCCTGCTTCTCCCATTCCTCTTTTAATATTGATTTTCCTTCACAAAACACGCCAGCAGCACACTCCAGACGCTGAGCTCCAGACAAAAGCAAGCGGCNGGCAGCGCCGTCGCTGCTGCCCGCTGGCTTTCTTTGGAGTGACCAGAATTCCGATGCCTCTCCGGCCCCTCGCCTTTCCCTCTCCCACACTGCTTGCACCGGCGAGCTGAAGCCCCTGCTTCTCCCATTCCTCTTTTAATATTGATTTTCCTTCACAAAACACGCCAGCAGCACACTCCAGACGCTGAGCTCCAGACAAAAGCCAGCGGCATGAATCCCGCTGCAATGTAAAATCCTGCAGCACCAGGCCACAGAGGATGTCTCCTCCTTAGGCACATAGGTACCGTCCAGCCGGTGAGGACACCAAAAATTTGGACTTCCTTTTGTCAAAGTGCCTGCTGGTTGATTCAATGGATCAGGGTCTAACTCCATGGTAAACTCCAAGCCATGACCTCTGCTTCGTAGCTTTTGAAGCACAGGATTTAGGATTTGAATTGTTGAAATTTATGTTTTGGGGTTTTTTTCACATTTAGCTTTAATTCTATGGTCCTGTCACCTTGTATTTTGCAAGTACTGTCCATTTCCTGGCTTTAGCTTCAATTTGGTGTAACAGAATCTTTGGGAAATACAAAGACTCAGCTGGAGACTCGTTTTTCAGAGGCTCAGGACTTGACCTTGTTCTCAGCTTTACACAGCAGAGCTCCACTGATGGCAGCACAATTGTTCTGGTTTAGGATACTGCCAGAGCAGAAGCATTTTGAGTCCTGATCTGAATGTTCCTGCTTCAGGCCCATTTTCACTCTGATGTATTTTGCACATGGGGCAGTAAGAAAGGACAACTGAAAGAACACCACTTTCTTCGAAAATGAGTAAGCATTATTGACTATTATTGACCACACAGATTAGATTTTTAAGCAACGATACAATCATGCACATACCTTACACATGCACAAAATCATGGAATCATTAAGGTTGGAAAATACCTGGAAGATCATAAATGCACATACTTGAGTATCACTCAGAGGAGAGGATTAAGATCCAAGTTTCTCTACCAAGCATCTCTTGACAAAACAACACTGAGCAATGACCACCTTCCAGCCCTATGGGTTTGAATGCTACCACCCTGCTCTCTGACCCCTTGCTCTGCTCAAATGCTTGCCTGTGGCTTCCTCTGTACAGCAAGAACAACTCCTTGCCCATTCAGGCATGATGGCCAAGGACTGGCCCCATGGCTGCAGCACACAAGGTGCCACCTATCCACTTGGATGGAAACACAAAAAACTTTTATTCCCTTCAGGAAAGAGGTGGGAACCAGCAAAACTGGGCCCTCTACTCAATCAAGTTTGTGTCTGCTGTGGATTGTTTTCAAGGCTGCAGGCATAGACAAATAAAAGAAAAAAACACCATGGTGCTGCATGACCCTTTATCTGACTTATACTACATTTTCATTCAGTGTTTTTACTAGGAAATGTTAAAATTGATCCTCTGTACAGATCTGATTTTTTTTTTCCAGTCCAGCATTTTAAATGGTTTGCTGTGTGCAGTTAAACTGAATTTTCACTTGAGAACAAGCAGATGATCAGCTTCACAGGCCTGAACTTGGGATTTTCCTTCAGCATCACCCAGTAAAATGAAAACCAGAAACAAAACATTTTAATCATATGTGTATAAAATACACAGGGTTCATTAAACATGATTTAAAGCTGCCTGTTTGTTTTGGAGGCTCTTTAGAGCTCCTACTACCCCAAACTCACAGAAGTGTAATGTGATTCCTGATCTATTGAATTTTGGAGGATGGCTGTAGTGGGTTCCATTATATATAAATTGGATGCAGCCACTTTACAATCTCCGATATATACTTTTATCTCAAAATGCCCTGTGAGGCAATTGTGTAAAGTATTTTATCAGGGATTGTTGTTGGTAATATTGCAAGAATTCATGATGTAAAAAATACATCAATGCCATTTAAATTGAACAAAATGGTTCCCATTTTTTTTTCATGTAGTGCATTTTTAACCATCTTCTCAACAAATTTGTTCAATAAATACTGTATGAAACAAACATTTTGCACTTTGTCCCACAGATGCAATTTGCCAACCTGATTGATTTCTTTCTCTACAACTAATCTGATTTCTTTAGGCTATACATCTTCCCTTTTATTAAAGATGATGCAATCTTAGCTTTTTATCATACACACATCCACCACACAAACAAGAGAGAAGATTCTGCAAAGCAGCCTTGCAGCCAAATAGAAAAGCCTGACACAAATCTCATAAAGCTGATCCCAAAAGATAAATGGCACAATGAGACCAAAGTTACACAAATTCAGAAACTTATCCATGCAGAGTAATACAGGCCAGTGGATTTTTCCTCCCATGATAGATTCAGCAAACAAGTAATTTCATCATATCTGTAGCACCTTGTAAATCAAGCTCATACCAATGTTGCACCAAATCCCCCCAAATCTTGCTGCCTCTGCACTGTGAGAAGTCAGAAGTAGAACTGCATTTTTTGCAGCCTTTCCCTGATTTGCATGTTGCAGAATCTCACTGCTATGTTTTGAGTTCATCGACTTCAGGCCTATTTCCTTTTAAATGGAGATCCTGGTAAGGCAGCAAATTCACTCTGTTCTTTTACTGACTGCCCTCACGTCTTTGTGGGAACCCTGCAGTCCTTCCCTTCCTCAGCATCTGCAGTTATCTGCCTTGGCTGTAGACAATTTTTCACTCTCTTTCCCATTCAAGCAGCCAGAGGCTTAGTACCACTGTAATACAAAGAGCAATAATTGATTTCAAATGTTGCAATAATATTCTCAAACAGCACTGAAGTGTTTTGTGTCTGTTGCTTCTCCCATCGAGCAAAATAAAATTAATTCAGTTGACATGTTTCAGGATCTGCTCATCACATTGTTCCTCTGGGGTTCAACTTCTTATCACTAGCTGTGATCTCAGCTAAGGTCCAGCTTTCACTGGCAAAGCCCTGTGCAGCCAGTCCCAGGAGAATCAGGGCTCTGTCCCTGCCAGGATTTTAAGTGCAACAGTAGGTGCCTATCCAGTGCCTTGGAGAGCCTTTCCATCACTTGGAATCACAGACTAAAGGTCTGCCCACACACAGATCCATCTCAAGCCACAGGCTTCTTTAACAAAGGGATAAAAGATGGCTTTTGCAGGCTGCCTGGAAAGTTAACAGCTCCAGTCTCTGGCAGGTCGAGGCGAGGGTGGATTCCAGCAGGGAACTGCAGCCCGTGTCCCGCCAGCAGCGCAGCTCGGCTCGGGGCGCTCCAGCTGGAACACCTCCACTCCCTGCTCCTGGGGATGTGCAAGTTTCAAGGAACACAGCCTCGTGGCCAGACCCCTCCTCGAGTTTTTAAGGCCAGCAGCAAGCAAACAAACAGGAACTCATGTCGGCTCATTTATTTTAATTTGTAAATTGAACGAGTAGAAGTTGGAAGGAGGACAGGGAGGCTGTGACTACACTGCATTATCAAGGCAGAACCCATCTTTGTAACAAAATCTCTGAAGCCTAAACAGACAGATGGCCAAATCTTGGAAATACAGAGGAAACCAAGCTAAGCTTACAAGTGAGCCACAATATCACAGGGGCCAAAAAGACTAGGTCTGGGTAGCATCAAACTGCTGTTTCTGGATCTCAGGGGGAAAAATCCCCAAATATCAATGAATATACTTTTGAGGAGTTTTAGGCTCTGCTCTGTAACTTGACATTACATCACAGCTGTGTACACAGAAGTGATTTCAAAGGAAAGAGGGAAACGGACAGGATTCTGTGGTGCTTTAGAAGTTAACAAGAATGTGAGGGTCTGAGCAGAGACAAGGGTTCTGTGCCATGGCCATTCCCTCCCTGAATCAGGTGGGGGACAAAGGTCATCTCCATCCCCTGACTGCACACAGCAAACCTGCCTGTGCTGCAGCACCTGCCCTGGATACCAAGCTTTCTCCTGCTCCAGCTAATGACATCATTTCTAAGGAGGCAGGATCAGATCCATGGCTTCCTGCTCAAGCTGCAGCAGGATAATTAATTTTGCCTGTCTGAAAAGGATGTATATAAAGATAAACCCACTGAAACCAAAAGCTTTTGCAAGGAGGTATCAAGTGAAGCCCACCTTTCCCTTTATTTACCCACGCCTCATGCATCACTGAGCCAAGCAGGCCAACTAAATTATTTATGGCAAACCAAAGAGCCCATTGCTGGAAGATGCAGAACCCTTCAAGTAGAAAAGAAGATGCTCAGCTCTCTTGAAGAATAGGAGCTTTGTGCAAAGATGCTAAGTCCTCACATGATACTAACTCTTCATGCTTTGAGAAACACAAATGAGCAAGAAAGCAGCTAATTAGGCACGTTACTGTGATTGCTTATTTTATGAAGTAGAGAGGGAGGCGTTCAGCACATTAATGAGATAATAGTGTAGAGGCAAAATTGTAGAGAAGCAAAAATAGGAGTGGTCTTCCCACAGAAATGAAAATTATTTTTGAGCAACAAGGAAAGCAACAATAGAAAAATAACTCAATACCTAGCAGCCAAAAGAACAGTGCCCCCATTTGTTCTGTAAAACCTGGATAACATTTGGATATCTGAGGGTACATATATACCTCATATACCCAAGCAGTGACTGGATCTGTGGAAAGCCCAGTTTCAACTCTATTTTAGTGACTGTATCACTCAATAGTGATCGACTCTGAGCTCCTCTGTGGATTTGGGGCAGGCCTTGATGCAGAAAAAGGACTTTTTTCTGGGATGTGGTGCACCTCATCCAAAGCCCTGGACTCCTTACAGGGCCCATGTCCACGTGGAAGGACACAAAGAGCTGCATTCTCACTCACTCTCCTGTTTTGAGCACAACAAAAAATGGGAGATGTAAATCATCTATTTAGGCATACTTCTTTAATTGCTTATTTTATGAAAACCCAACTGCAGACAAAACCAACACTGCATTTCCTAGGAAATGAGCCTTTCTCAGAGACCTCAGATCTTATTTAGCAGCCAGCTTTTGTGCTCTTGGTGTTACTGCCATGGTAAGTAATTACTCATAACGTGACATGCATTGTATCAGCCTTTTAAAAGTAATTAAGAAAAAGTTGCATTACTTAATGATATGTACATACATCTCATCCTTCAAGTTTGGCTTTGATAACATCTGTTAGTTTTTGGAGCAAAGCCAGTCTTTAAAAGTAAAATAACCCAGCCCTAACAATGGGAGCATTATTAGCTTCCCAAAAGCTATAAACTCCATGCCCCACTCTAGCACAACATTTACGTGCTGGAGTCCTGTAAGGATTTCCAAGCCTGTGAGTTGCCAGATCAGAAAGTTCAGGCCGAACTAGAATTTATGATAATGAAGAAGCCTCAAAAATACAGTTTATTTATACTGAGCCAGTGTAGGAGCTGCAGCTCACGGTCACTGGCTGATTCAGCTGCAGCAGCTGAAGGGCTCACTCTGATCAGCTGTGCCCTTTCCCCCTGCTGATATTATCCCACCTGTACAGAGGCAGCAGAACCAGTGCTGAGTCCTCTCATCAACCAGTGCAGTTCAGACTGGCCTTCAGTGGCCATCAATTTTCACTTCAGTACTCTGGGCTGTGAACTGCAGCAGCTCAGGAGTGAACAAACACGTCCCTGGTCCTCCCCCCTCTGCTCTCACTGCAGCAGAAGGGTCTGGTGAACATCTGGGGGAGGAAACTCCTGGAACTGTCTGGGATGAATCACCAGAGTGCATGTGAACAGCACATGGAGTGTCTTCCTGAGATCCCGAGTGCCCGTTCTGCAGCATTTGTGTTACCCTGGATTGACATTCCTCTGCTTTAGGTCATTCTCTCTACCCATACAGTGCTTTGTGATTTTTGGATGTAATAAGAATATCTACAGAACTACCAGAGAAAACTTCTACCTCCAAAATTCAAAAGGGTGATGGATAACAGAATAGAAGAATTTTGGATGTCAGAACTTTTTTCTTCCTTCTCCAAAGAAGCTTTATTTTAAGAGCAGAGGTCAACAGCCCTCTTAGTACATTTAATTTTATTACATTCTTTGACAAAAATCGACAGCAGTAAAGAACAGCTTGTTCCATAACCCCCCATGCTGTCAGCATGCCCTTCCCCTTTCTGTACAGCGCTTTTTCACTGTCTCCACCTCTCCTGCCTGGATTTCCCTTGGAGCTGCCTCCCCCTAGAAGCTCCATGAGGTCTGCTCAGGGATGGCCACTGACATCAGGGGAGCACACCAGGGTCTGGCATTGGTGAAATGCCTTTTGCTCACTGAGTAACCCTGGAGCAACCTCTCCCAAGGTGTGAGGGGACGGGGAGGCAGCCTCCTGACCCACAGCTGTCAGGCTCTGTAGGCACCCTTGGCTCACACCTTGCCTGTTTTGACAGTCGGCTGTGTCTGCTGGGGCTGGCTAAGATGAAAAAAGCCCCTTTGCAAGGTGTGCCAGGGGCTGTGCGCAAGCAGCTCCGGCTCCAGGAGGGAGCTTGTCCCCTCTCCCTGCTCCTGTACCGGGGGGTCACAGCCTCACAGAGCAACCCTGAGCCCTGGGAGCAGCCAGGAGCTGCCCTGGCTCACAGCACACCTCCCCTCCCGAGGTGGGAACACGGACAAAGGCAGAGCAGCAAGGCAGGGGAGAGGAGGGTGCCCTGGGGAAAGGGCTGGCGCTGCCCAGCACACAGCATGGGCAGAATGACAACTATTGTGAGGCTTCTCAATGGCTCATTTGGCATTATTCCCAGCACTGCTTTTCAATCTAACACCCACTTCTGGGTATCTAATAGAAAAAGAAGGCAAAACCATGAGGCTGGAGGTAGGAATAACAGAAACAACAGCACCAGCTCAAAGGAGCACTAAATTCAGCTGAATTTTCAAAAGTTCAGTATTTTAAAACAGCAAACAAAACAATCAGAATGTTTCAAAAGGGAAATGCATTTTCCCTCATGACATGGCTAAATACCTCTTTTATTTAATAATTTAAAAGAAAAATAATAGTGAAAAAAAAAGCTGACACCGTCAAAATATTTAAAATAAAACAGTTGAAATATTTTGTCATGCGGCCAATACCAGGTCATTGCTGTGCCACAAAAGTGTTTTTAAAAGAACTGAATCAGAAGACAATTGTTCAGAATTTCAGGCTGGTTTTGCTCAACCTGTCTCTACTGCTTCCTCCCTGCCACACTGATGGGAGTAAAAGGTTCATGGTCCCAATGACAATAATGGAGAAAAGAACCTGTAATTTCCCAGCAAAGATTGCCTTGCTTTGGAGAGATGGTCCAATTCACCTTTACTCTTAGGAGCATAGGCTGGTTTTAGAGCATTTTTCAGCTGACTGAGGAGTTACATAATTGCACAATTACATCCAATTACATAACTAGGGTAAATAAGCAATAATATAATTAGGTGCTGTAATTATGTAGTTATGACAGGTAGCACAACTGCTGATAAAAGCCATTACGAAACTTGCTAAGAACTGTGGACAGAGCACGTGAGAATGAAACTTTCAGGGCTTCGTTTGCTAAAGTCTTTCATTCTTCCAATGGGAAAATAATCAATTTAATTGCTAAGCCAATAGCCTTTTACCTTTGTAAATGAATGGAGGTACAAATCATAGGCTAATTCATATCTCTGTTGAGCTGCAAAGAATTCAGTCACTAATCATGTCCTTTTTTTTAACCTTTATATATCTATTTACAGCTACCCAGGCTTGGGTGAAATATGTGAGTACAAATTACACCTCTGAAAAGCAAAGTATAAAAGTTTGGATATTAGCCTTCATTGTTTCAGTTATCAGTTTAAACTGTCTCCTCTGACAAATGAACACAAGGAACATTCAAAGATTGCTGTATTGGTGTAATACAAGCTATGTGCATCTCTGGGTTTGCTAGGGATGGTGTTTCTGGTCAAACGGGTCAGATAAATAGGATTTTTTCTACAGGAATAAAAATTCAATAGGGGAATCATTCATTCAGGTTCTCAGTGCAAACACAAGGCAAGCAGCCAGCTTGTCAAAGTTTCTGTCTCTTCGGATATTGTATAATACCTGTCTGACTTCATAAAAGAGGCCTGGAGAGCAAACAAATAATAAAACCTACTGCCCTGCTTTAATGTTCATTAATATTTCACCCAATAACTGATAAAAGATAGTGTGCAAGAAGAAAGGGCAGCGTTGGAAGAGCTGAAGTGCTTTATTCCCACCAACATCTCCATAAAGCTTGGGGTGTATAAACTGCATGTTGCTTTAGAATACATTTTATGCTTGATGCTTTTTTCTAAAAAGAGAAAAAGCTCAGAAAAATTAATAACTTTCTTTATAAAAGCTGGATAGCTCCTGACTTCTTCAATCACTGCTCAGAGCAGTATGCTAAGCACTGAAGCAAAGACAGAGCTTCTGGGAAAATCAAAATCAGAGGAAACATCAGGAGTTTGGACAGACAATGTCCACAGTCCAGAGCAAGAAAGCTAAAGTGCTCTACTCCAAGGTCTTCTGAGGCCAGAGACCTGCAAGATAATGGGAATGCCTTGAAGCAAAGCACCCCTGGAGCAGAAATACAAGTGAACTTGGACACCTGCAAGAATCTTGCATTTGAGTGAGGGGTGTGTACAACATCACCCATGTACTTCTTTCCCCTTTTTCAGCTGGAAATCTGGGGAGGTGAACCATGATGTGTAAATAACTCCCATCCATTTTGGCACCCAGCCTTTCAAATCACATTCCAAAACAAGGAAACCACAGTAATCCTGGTCTTTCATCTGTTGTGCTATCAGCAAGCCTTCAAACCAGATGCTTTACTGTTTCTGGACAAATGATACATAGAAAAGACTGAGAGTCACAAAGTAGACAGTTGTATTTTTGGCCTCTGATGAGGCTGGGCAATAGAGAAAAGGATTACCAGAAATTCTAGATGCTTTTCCTGATGCTTAGTTAATACTGAACATTATTCCAATGTTACTTTTTGCAGTATTTTGCAAGACAAGAGTAGGCAAATGCAAATAATTGGTTCTTCACTGCAGTTGTAGGGATAGTGAGGATAGTACTTGGAGCTAAACTCTACTTTCTGTTAAAGTTACTGCAGCATACTCCAGAATGTTGACCTATGTGTATTGAAGGACCTGAAGACTGAATATGGGTAGAAGTTCTTCTTAAGTGATCTGACTGTGAAAATACAGAATTCCATTAAATTCCACAGAATCCATTAAAGTTCTGAAGCAGCCATAGAAGGCATTCCAGACCACAACAAAAACTAATAGAATAAAGAGAGTTCTTCCAGAGTATGATTCAGAGTTTTTTTCAGCCATATTCTGTATAGTATGAAATATAAAATCTCATTCCACACTGTCCTTTTCGAAGAGGTTCTGAGACTTCCCTGCTATGCCAACCACCCATATTTATAAATATTTCCTGCGATCCCATCCACCCCCAACAAGCCTCTTTCAGCAATTAAAAGTTCCATTGGCAAGTCCCTTGTGAAGGGTCAATTTCAAGACTCTTTTCTGTCAGATCCTAACCAGGATGTGCTGTCCTACCCAGGACTTGGTCACCTCTCCCAGCATCACAAGGATGGTCACACAGCTTTCAGGCTGTCACAGAGTCTGAATCAGCTTCTCTCTCTGTCTTCATGACAAAAGCCATACTCAGGGTTAATTAGTGCACAGAATGTAGCACCTCTCACATAATTCATTACTGTCAGGCTGTGTTGGGGACACACCAAACACATTTGCTACAGCAGCTCATACATCTGACAAAGCTGTCCCTGAGAGTTTTCCTTTTGACTCCTCTTTTGGTCCTAAGCAAAGCTGTATCTCTAAATCTTTTCTTCCAGTCAAATATCATACTCCATTCTTCCAGTCAGATTATTTTCTTTAATTTCTTAGTATTTCTTGTAGCATGTGGTATACAGTAAATTCTCTGGCTCCAAGAGAAAGTGTCCTTTTTTTGTTCACTTAAGAAGTTCCAATTGTTCTGCTATGCAGCACATCTTTCCTGGATTTCATACTAGGAATTTAAGGTACACAAACACTCAACTATTAATCCCAACCCAGATATTTGTAGTTTGTTCAAACATTTATTTCTCTTTTTTTCTCCCACTCTACCATTTATACTTTCATTCCATGTAAGCTTTACATTTCTAGGTCCGTAGGCACCTCTCCATCATCCAAAATAACCTTTAACTTCATTTATACTCATGGAAAGAGAGAGTTTAATAATCCCAAAATCTGGATTACTGCTAACCACTTAAACAACCAGCATTCTGCCACAGAGGAACAGGGGCTTTAAGAAATCAGTTCAGTGCTTGAGATCATGTGAGTTTTTGCTGCTTTTCTGTTAGTATTTTAGATATTCAAAGAGAAGTTCCAGCCATTAATGCTGAAGTAAAATACATTAATGAATTACACATCAGAAAAGTCAAACCACTGCTGCTACAGGATGAATACACTTACTATGAATATTAATACATCTCTTAGAATTAAACATTAATGCTTAACATACATACCACAAAGTTTAAAATCCTACAAACATTGCAGGGAGAGGAAGAGGAGGAATGAACAAATGAGACAGGCCCCAGAGTCTGATTCCACAAATTAGAATGCATTTCTGACATAAGCTAAAATATTTCCACGTGTAACAGTACAACTTGCCACTATGAATAATTTCTCGTAATGCAGCAGAGTCTACAAGGATTTGTTTTAGGTTTTCTATGTTGCCCACCAAACTGCAGAAGTGTAGATCCATCACTGCCTGCAGTATAAACACCCTGAGCTGGGCAATGAGACTGATGGTTCAAAATTGAAGGAAATAGGCTGTTCCTCTGCATCTGAACACTGAATTCCCATCACCTGCCACAGCACCTTCCCTTCTGGCAGCAACAGCACTTACAAAAGCTCCATTTAACTGCAGCAATCAAGCACACACTCCTGTCTAAACACCACCATTTCCACTAATGTGAGTTCTTCAAGGTAAGCTCTGCATAAGCCTGCACCGTGCTTGGGAGTCAGCTCCAATTTTAGCCTGCTCCCAATTAGGCACCTTGTCTAAACTAACCATTTAGGCTCTCAATGGAGTGAGAAAGGTGAGTCAGCCCAGCTATCACGGAGACCCATCTGAAGGCAGGATAAATAACCCAGCTTTCCACACTGACAAGGCAGAAAGGAGCTGAGATCGACTGAAATCTGGCACCTGACCTCACGACAGCTGAAGTGAAAGAAGAATCTTCCCCTCTGCTAAACTGGGGAGTAAAAGGCCACCCAGCACCTCAGTAATGAGGCTGGGTAGTATGTCCAGTCAGAGGCTTGATGAGGGATAACAGAGAGATAGTCTTGATAAGAAATGTGGCTCCAGAAATGCATAAACAGTGAAGCCTGATGTGCATTTGGTTACAGCCTCCTCCGGGATTCAGACATATGCCAGCTCTGCAACCACAAGCCTGGCACAGGCCCTGAGCACTGCAATACCTGCCAGCAAGTCCACGGGAAGAAAATGCTGCACCAGAATATCCCAGCAGGCAGGCAGAATTCCTCCAAAATGAAGCCCCAAGCCAGGCAGCTTTGATAATCCACTCCTCTCACTCAGCAGAACGAACCCTCTTCGGCAGCAGGCTGGAAACAAAGTGTAATCGAACACCTCTCTGGCCCAGCATCATCACGTTTCACTCGCTGAATCCAAGTACTCTCCCTGCTTCACAAGGCAGTTTCTGTGGCGCTTCAAATCCCTGTGGCTGCTCTGCTTGGTCTTTTCACTAGCTTGGTTCAGAGCAGCCATAGGAGAACAGCACCAGCCCTGAGCACTGACCCCGCGTTTCAGTGTGCAGCAGCAGATGTTATTTTTCTGGACAGCAGCCCAGAGACACTGGACAAAGCTGGAGCAGCAGCAGATGTTATGATGCATGCTCTCCTGCCCCAGCTCTGCCTAATGAGGCAGCAGAACCCACAGAGCACGAGAGCACTGACGCCAAACTGGAGACTGTGGCCTGCACCTTCATCTTTTTCATTATGTTTAAGACTGGGTTTTGTTGCAGACTAAGACACGTGAAAAGACCTTTAAAAATACAGATCGATGCCTCCTATTGTTCAGAGAGAGGGGAAAAGAAAGATATTCTCTGCCCTAGCTGCAAGGAGCATCTCTCAGTTGCATAAAGCACATGCCTAAATTGACTTACCACAATCATTTGTGCCACGTAGCTCTCCGGGCCAGTGTATTCAGTTGGATCTTTAACTTTGACAAGAACTATAAAGTACAAATAATGCCACATGTTGTGTTCTGCCTTTATATGCTCCTCAAACGAAACGGTCTTGTTATCAAATTTGTCTCTCTCCAGTCCTGCAAAAAGAGAAGGACATAAAGCCCAAAAATAAACTACTTCAACATAAAAATACGCAAATCTGTTAAATATGTTAGAGAAAGGAACCTAACTTAATTTAAAGGATCATAAATTTGAAAGATCTTAATTTAAAAGCCATAACTGCCAGGCAAGAAATACCAGGCCAGAAGGCATTCCTGACAGAAGTCTTTCAACGCAGCATTTATTCTCTTTTGTGATATTTCCTCTTAATAACAATAACAATATAATAAATATGTTACAGTTTTACAGTGCCTTCCATGCTGAGGGCTATAAAGTGTTTTATAAGTGTTGTCTCTGGCTCTTCCTAGATGTATACTGGGAAACACATAGTGTGCAGTCCAGGCCCTGATCTTCCAAAGATTTATGCACACTTTTAGCATCAAGCTTATAAAGAGTCCCACTTAAGCTACAGTGAGATTGTTTGTGGGCTTAAACCTGGCAGAGAGGGTGAGTCCCTGCAGCTCTGTTGTAAGTCTTTACAGAGCTGTAGTCATAAGAAATTTTTTTGATTTTTCCCTGTAATGGTCCAAATCTCTGAAGAAGAATACCAGAAGTGAGGAAGGAGAGGAAACTCCAATGTTTGCCTCCATGTTTCCTCTCTCCTCCCTGGATTTCCTGTCCACAGACACTAAAGATATGTTGTGCTCTGCACAGCATTCATCCCTGTCAGTACAACCATGGAAACAGCACCCAGCCTACAAAAAAGCAGGTATCTGTGAGGTCCCCCAGGGAGTGAAGGTCTGCCTGTCTTTGTGAGCACACTTCAAAATAAGTGTGATTTTCCATGGGCTTTGTGGGGATGATTTCCACCGAATTTTTTTGTTCCCTGCTTCATATCACCTTCTGAAATCAGCAGTTCTTGCTGATGCTCCTGCTCTGGAATGGCCTGTGCTGTGAAATAGAAGCTGCACTTTCATCTGCAGCACGCTCTGTGAAGCAGAGTCAGCAGCTGCCCCATCTCCATCAGTGGTGATGATGCAAGTGTGAGACACGGCTCTTCTGCCTCGGATTCTGGGTGGAGACTGGGAAGCCACCTCTCAGCAAAGCTAGCTTTTGATTAACAAACCAAATCTGTCTTCTACTGAGAGGGAATAAATTTGGAATCAACCTCTGGAATTTCTGCACACTTTCCCTGTAGAAGATAACCACACCTGGGGTCCAGGCTTTCTTCATTGAGGAATAGTTAATTTTCACTTCTTTCACCCTCAAATATCTCAAGAGATCAGTAACACCTACCACAGATGAAACAGGTGGTCTTCAGTATCTCCTCCTTTTTCTGCTTTTCACTCCTGAGATCAGCAAATGTATCAATGATGACTCCGAAGATCAGGTTGAGAACAATAATAATGACAATGAAGTAAAACAGAAGATCATAAACAACTCGTGCAGCAAACAATGGCTCCTGCAATAGCAAGGTTGGAATGAGGTATAAAAATAGCACAAATTTAAAATATTAAACAACATTTTCATATCAAGGAAAGCTACAGACCTTGCTTTTCATATGCCAAATTCTGCTAGCCTTACTCACAGGACTAGAGAGGGACTACCCAACTCCTTCTCTTCACCATGATAGAGACCTGAAGTCACCCAATTGCTCAATTTCCCACACTTTCATGGGAATAATAGCGCTACCCTTTGTGGAGTGCTTCAATATAATTAGCATTAAAGAGCTGCTAAGTAGCAAGGGTCGATTTCAAAGGGTCACTTTCAAAGTCCGTAAGTGCTTCCAGACTCCACTGGGGATAAACTTTGGCTCCTGCAGAACCTCCCAGTCTGTGAGATAGGATATAGACTCCTACTACCAGCACAGGGAGCTCTTCCATCCAGATTTGAACTGTCTCTGGACTCTTGCAAGCCCTGCTGAGATCCTACTTTATCCTGAATTTATTTATAACACGTATGGTGCGGCTCATCAGGCGAAGTGCTGCTAGACTGCCTTTATTTGTGATGCTCTTTTTGAACCTAAATAAAAATGCATGAAACCAACCAAATATTAAGGGAGGTCCTTAAGTGAACTGCATTTTTGAGGAAACTTTTGGAAGAGAAAATATGCCACAATATATATGAAATTCTGGTTTGATCTTCATGCTGGTTGAGTACAAGTAAACAACAGGACCTATTCCAGGGCAGATGCCATGCTGACTAGAAGCTAAAATGACCAGCTGGAACCTCCTGGGCTCAGTCCCTGCCCTGGCTCTGGTGCCATTGCTGAGCCCTGCAGCAGAGCCTGGGCCCTGCTCGGAGCCCTCCCTGCTCACAGGGACACCCAGGCCTGAGGGCCCCTCTCAGCTGGGGCTCCTCTCCAGGCTGGACAGCCCCAGCTCCCTCAGCCTTGCCCTGCCAGAGATGCTCCAGGCCCTAAATCATCTCTGCAGCCTCTGCTGGCCCCGCTCCAGGAGCTCCCTGTCCCTGCTGTGCTCAGGAGCCCAGAGCTGGGCACAGCTCTCCAGAGGTGCCTCCCAGGGCTGACTTAGCTTTAAAGGTTATGATATTCTGCATTTTTCCAGAAGTGGTAAACAACTCTCTAGAGATCCTTTCTTCAAAAATCATGATCACACCAAGCTTAGCTCTTCCCATTAAATATCCCGTCTGGGATCTAAAAATTACATGGATAAATCAACTGTGTGACATGAGATCAGACTAGATACAAACACTGTCTATAACCTCCAAAAATTAATTGACTTTGGCATTCATGAGATGCACAGGGAGTAATGCATTTCCTGAGCCAAAACACTCACATCTTTGGAAGGCTTTCTGAGCACGTCCCCCACACCACCACCATTCCGCAGGCCTTGGTTTAACACGGTCACAATGCACATGAGCAGAGTGTCACAGGTCCTTTCAATTCCATCCTCCTCTTCTTCACCTGCAAACAGGAACCACAGCATCAAACAATCACTCGTCAAACAAAGCCACAATTCTGTTAGAGAAAGGAACAGCAAGACACATCTGCCTCTCACATTTCTCATCCAGAACCTCATTGATCATCCCCACCCATGTGTACATCGCTGCTGGTGACATACTTAGGCACATCAGGCACACTTAGCCTGAAGAGAGACAGAGAAAATCACAAGCAGGGCTCCCACCAGAGCTGTTAATGACCCAGAGCCACCATCTCTGCTCATGGGAGCACCCCTTCTTGCAGTCCTCCCACTGCTTTTCCAGTGGGCCCCCTAAAAATGCAGCATAGACAAGAAGCAATAGAAACAGAGAATTAGAAGCACATTTGTAAAAGGATTGTCTTCCTGTGAAATCATTACCTACTCATGCACAAGCCAAGTCATGCTAGCGTTTCAAACCATTAAGGGGTGGCTGGCTTTTGTTTGAGTCAGTCTGTCCACGATCTTTCCACCAGCACACGTGCCCAAGCACAGGTCTGACAGACATTCAATGAAAGGCTCTCTCTGACCTCAGCTTGAAAACTTGGATTCTGTTCTTATCTGTGCTGCAGAGCTGCTGTGTGGTTTTGGCTGAGCCACAGAGGGTACTATTGTACAGGAGATATTTGAACGTGCAGAGGAGCTGGGCTGGAACACCAGCCCTGGGGGACTTTGTCCACCTTGGCCAGAGTCCCTCCCACCACACACTCACTGCACCCACAGGCTGCCTCTGAAGAGCCCTGCCTGAGCTGTTCCCCGTGTCCTGTGTTGGGCTGCAGGGTCAGGGCTGTGATTGCCATTCCTTCCCTTAGGGACATGCTTGCTGAGGCGGGGAAGGCAGCGATTCACACTCGCTTTGCTCCGTGCACTCATTGTTACACACTCTAATAAACAACAACATCCTGCTGTGAGAGCTGACTGAAACACATATTTAACAGCCTCAAACCACCACATCTGGGGCACTGAGATAGACTCTGATAAATGGAATTGACTGCAAGCACTCACATTGCAGACAAGTAATTTGGATTTAAATTTAATTTTGGATTTGGGTTCCCAAATTATGGTGCATGCATCCCGGCTGGGGTGGGCAGGACAGCGCTGGTGTCTGCTGCTTTTGCCACCACTGCTTCTGCTCCACAGGCAAATGAAATGAGAAACAACTCCCTACTGAAGGAACTTTGAGCAAAAAGAAAAGCAAAAGCAGACATCAGGACAGACTTCCCTGTTAAACTATATGGTCATTACAGACACTACTCCCACAAATAATCCTGGATTTAAAAATAACTGCTTAAATATTGAAACTGAAAGGATTGAAACAAGAAACCTTTTTATCCTGTCATACCTAGTTTTTTTTTACTAGCACAGTGATGTTATTCATACCAGCTAATCTTTGCTGTTATATCCTGCCATTATCCCCTCCTTTCAAATAATACTCCATCTTTTTTTTTTTTTTTTTTAGCTGCGCTTGAGAAGGAGACCATGCACAAGATAAATTAAAAGCCTTGAAAAAAGCCACGGCTTCTATTTCCTTTAGGTAACTACAATATTTTCACTGTTCACAAGACCAGACTCAGGTGCTGGAAGCAGCAGATGATCAGATTCTGGTGAACAGAGAGGATAATCTGGGACTGAGAACTGAAGAGGGAATTACCTACTAGCAGCCCTAACACCCAAGTCTCCCTGTCCACTGACATGCTAATTCAGAGCAAGCCAAGCTTCAGAGAAACAAGATACATCACCTTGCACATCTTGCAACACAGAGTATCAGTATCCCAGAAAAGCTCCCAGAAAAGCAAGCTCAGGTTGCAAGATATTTGCCAAAGAACCAGACAGTCCAAAGTTGGCAGAAACCTCTAGTGCAGCAATGTAGGCTGTGGGGAGTGTACAGACATCGTTTTTGCTTTTCTATTTCCACTCTCAGACGTGGAGCAAGAAGAGCTGCCTTCAGCCTAGGAGCCAGGCAACCCTACAGGGACATGTTCTGCCTGAGCTGTCTGTTTCCAGTGCTCAACAGCACTCACAGTGCAGGCTCAGCCCCTCCAGGCACCAGCTGTGCTCCTACCTGAAAGAAAGGGGTGGATCTGTAGAGTGCACTATTGTTAAGGACCCAATATTGACACTAATTGAGGTTCAGGGGGGTTATTTGCCAGCAATTCCACCCTGGAAAGTGGCTTGAGAGAGTCTGGACAGCACTAGGCAGGCAGTCTTCTGATTAATTAAATCCACAGGCAAAACAGGTTAAGCACTAGGACCACCCCACAATGTTAATCATGGGGCAGGGGAAGGGATAATAGGAAGATTTACTCAAAAATCCTCATCTGCTGGCCCACAGCAACCTGGGCCACACAAGGACATCAGGTGAGACACACCTGTGCCCACATGGATCCATCAGAACTAGCACGGAGCAGGACCAGGCCTGGCAGTGGAATAAGTCTTTGGAAATGTCTCCTTTTACAAACATGTATCTGTGCACCTTTCTAGCACAGGTCTTTATGGGCTACAGAGGATGTGGAGATTTGTACTGTAGGATGTGAAGTTCCTTTAAGTGATCAGGCACTTTACCAGGCATAGACTGAAGTGATTTAGAAATGTCTTTGGGGGGGAGAGGGAGACTCTGAGGCAGACTCTGAGGCAGAGGAGATGAAGTATTTTCATGCAGACTGCCCAGAGCAGCAGTGAGCAGCAGAGAGGGGAGGCTCTCTGGGCACAGCACACTGGCTGCCAGGGAACTCCCTCACCAGTAAGAGCAATGACTGAGCACAGGCTCCACCAGTGAAACCCAAGGCAGAAGAAGAGTCCCATCAGAAGGAATGACCAGCAGTGATCTGATCTGAAAAGCAACATAATTCATGTCTCACTCTGGACTTGAGATGCCACTGAGGACATTTTCTCTTTCCCACACACAGCTGTGGACTTCTCTGGTGCTGCAATGTGAAAGTCCCCAGATCTCACAGAATCAAAGCATCACTAAAGTTGGAACAGACCTCTGAGACCGAGTTCAATCTGCACCTAACCATGCCATGTTCTCCACTAAACCACATCTCCAGTTCCCCATGCCCACACCTTTTGAACACTTCTAGGGATGATGTTCTCCTGCCTTTGCATTCCACCCCACTCACTCTTTTGCCGGAGGGGAAATCTGTCCCAGGAAAAAACAGAAAGTAGAACAATTCTTTTGACCAGGTGGCTAAGGTGAGCAAAACTGTTCTTGCTGAATGTTGGTACTGGATAAATAAAATTTCTTCAAGATTAAGTAAGAGTGCACTTAGATGTTTTGCACAGCCCTCTTTCATTATGGTTTGATTTTAAAGGAGCAGTACCCAAACAATGAGAAATGTGAGTTTTCTATCATTTAAAGAGCTTGGCAAAAGCCACACTGCATCTCTTTGACTGATTGATTACTCTTTGAATGCAGCAGCTTTGCCAATAGCTCTTAGACTGTTTTCTCTATCTCGCCAGACAGCTTCCCATGTTGTTTATGAGGCCTGTTTACACACCAGCTGGGGAGAAAAAGCCTACTTTTATAGCCCTCTCCCTGAAGGCTTTGATCCTAAAAACTCAAAAATTAGTAGTGGAAGAATAAAGCTTATGAAAAAACATTATACTGGCACACAGGAAGGGACCATTTATGTTCTCACTTTCAGCCCCTAGCAACCAGAGGCAACTGTGGCAATAAATATTTTGAGCCTGCAGACCCTCCACTGTGCACACACCTCCACTGCAAAGGCCACAACACCTCAAACCAAACTTAATACCTGCAGTGAAAGCCCAGCCACCTCGACTAGACTGTGCCCCATGGGAAGAGTGGGAGACAGACAGACAGACACGTGGGCCTGGATCTGGGTTCTTAGGTCTTCTGGCTACAATACAGCCTGGGCCCAAGATACATGTAGGAAAAATATAGAAGAGATTGCTGATTGATATGCTATGCCATGAAAATGAATTTCTGTGGCTCTAACTGGATCTGAGAGTGGCTCAGTGTGTGCAGGTGAGGATGCTGCAGAAAGCTGCTTCTCTCAGCTAAGTCACTTGGCAAGAAGCAACCTGGGTGTTCAAGCATAATGATTCAGCAAGCTCTTTTAATAACAAAATTAATGTCAGTGCATTTGGAAATGAGGTGTGGGAAGCACTCCCATTAACAGCAAAGCTGCCAACTAAGCTCCAAGCCTTGCAGAAGTTGAGCTCTTCTGACTCACAATAGTCATCATCACTTCTCACACCAGCAGAAGTCTCTACAACAGCAACACACAGGTTAGAAAATCAGAGAGTGGTTTGGGTTGGAAGGACCTTAAAGATCATCTCATTCCAACCTTCTGCCATGGGCAGGGTCACCTTCCACTAGACCAGGCTGCTCCAAGCCCCATCCAGCCTGGCCTTGGACATTTCTAGGGATGCCTCAGTTCTCAGTGATCACTGGGCTGAGGGAACTGCTGTGCTGACCTGGGTTAAGAGCTGGGATGCTCGTGGAGCAGTTCTCTTTTGCACAGGCTCCCATCATTGATGTCAGGGTTGTAGTGGGAACTTCACCAAGACCTGTGGAAAAAGCAGGATGTTGACAAAAACACAGGCACGACATTGATGTTAAGTTTTAAATCATTATTTTCTAGGAGCGAATCACCAGGTTGGAGAGTTAAGAAGAAAAAACAGAACAAATTACACCAGCAATTCCTCCCTCCTTGAAAGAGTCTGCCTCAGCGGCTCAAAGCAGTCACAATGAACAAAAACACAGTTTTATATTTACTGTATATCACAGCTATTCCCATTTCATCTCCTGAAATTAATGAATCTACATCAAATGCGGCTGCTTCTGGTGAGAACAAAATATATTCAAAGCAAGAAACAACTGTCAGATATGAAAATAATGTCAGTTTTTAAAACCATTAGATAAATTATTCACAAAAGCTGACAAGAAGGACACCGAGCTGATGTTCAGTTATCCTGAATGTAGAATATTTAAGGGTTTTCAAGGATTATAACACAGTTTGGTACTCATTTGTAAATATGTATGGGTTTGTGTAAAACACTAATTTAACATTCCCGAAGTGGTAAATGTGTACATCAGCTTGATTTTATCAAACCAATTTTCTCTTGTGCACCTTCAACAATTTTCTGCATTTCAAATTAGAGATACAAAAAGGTTTAAGGAGAAAAAAATGAAGGCAAAACTATACAACAAAATAACAGCCTAAGACAGCATGTGTAATGCAGAAAACATGCACTCTGACTTACTCTTTCTGCTACTTTATAAAGAAAAAATTTAAAGCACTTGTCCTGGGAAGCATAATGTTCCATCAACATGCAGTCAGCATATTTTCTTGATGAGTTTTTGATCAGAAATGGCAGTGTATGAAGCCAGAAAGAACATACCCACACCACAAAAATCTGCCAAGAACTCAACAGAAGCAGCACAAACACACAGGAGCTGCTGCCCTGGATCAGACCAGAGCTGTGTGTAGCCTATTTTATTAAGATGATCACAACTACCTTTCAAAGTCAGATTTCACACCCTAAGTTCTCTTCCAAAAATGAACAGTAAGTAAAATATAAGCCAATTTAACCGCTAATGGATGTTCAGTGGCAAAAAAAAAAAAAAAAAAAAGTCACAGTACATTAAAAAAAAATTGTCATGTTCTTTTTTTTTCATATGGTTTTGAACAAGCTGCAGAAGTACACCAGGCCCATGAGTCTTGAATGACCTTTGCCTTGTTTGTGAGCTTTAAATCCTGAAAAAACAACTTCAGGAAAAGACTGGCAAACACTGAGTGCACACAGCCCCGGCTGGGTTCTGTGCTTGTGTACAGGTCTGAAGAGCTCAGCATTTGGGAAAATCATGCCTGGAGGAATTTAATCAGCAGCTACTCTCAAGTATCTCTCTGCAGCCTGTTCCTGCCCTGCCCATGCTCCCAGCAGGCTGGTTGGCAGCACACAGAGCTCTCAACAGACCAGACCTGGCTCTTCTCTAGCAAAGCAAGTTTGTAAACCTCTATTCACTTTGCTAAAGTCTCTCACTCCACAAAGCTGAAATCCTGGCCTTTTTAAAACTGGTTCCAAACCTCCCAATGACTTCACTGAAGCCAGGATTATACACTAATGATGACAATCAGGAAATACACACTGAATTTAAAAGATGCTCCTATCAGTAGAAATATGAATTTTGTAACAAATTTCTGCTGGATGAAGTTTAAAAAGCAATGAAATGAATGCAGCTAATGAACATGTTAAGATCACATGCCTCATACAGTACACAGAAATTACTATGAGCTACTTTTCACTTAGGAAAATACTTAGAAAATACAGATTATTTTTTTAAATGTTATCACGAGTTTGTGAAGCAAACATAATAGATCAAACGTGTCAGATTTTAGCATTTCAGCAAATAAGCCCAGACTAAAACAACCCTATACACATTAAATTTTACACAGAGACTTAATTGATTTCTAAGGTATATGGAATTAGTTCTGCTCTCATACAGGCACAAATAACGAAATTTGATGCCCTTAGATAAAAAGTTAGGTTAGACAGACAGAAAAAAGGATAAGTTGGAAGCAAATTTTAATATAACAAAAATACCTGCAGCAGGGGTCCTGATTTTCAACCTGTCAACCTCCATGATAAAGTCATCTTTCAGGAAGAGGAAGCCAATGATGGAGAAGAGATAAACCAGGATGAGTGCTAGCACTGCAGTGAGGATAATTGAACGGCCATTCCGGGTAACACTTTTTATCACATTTAGCAATGTCTCCTCCCTGTACACCAGATCAAACAGCTGGGGAAGGCAGAGAGCAGAGGAACAATGAATACAAATGAGGCAATATATAGATGCTACATAGGAAAACAATTTGAGCTATTGAAACATGCATCGAGCCATGTTCTACATTCTCAGCTTCATAAACTCACATTGATTTCAGTGGAAGCTGGGCATGCTTATGGAGGAGGAAATCTAGCACAGAACTTTAAACTTTAAAATTAATTATAGCAAAATCCAAAGTCACAAAGTATATTTGAGCCTGAGTCAGAGATGGACAACACCTACCATCAATATCCATTGTTTCCCTGTGTTTTAAAACAAGCTAGATTAAAATTTTAGAAGTGTCTTCATAATATGGATCTGTATCTACAAAGTAATTTTTCATGTTATCTCTCATCTGACAAACATGCACAGGCTGCAGCTAAAAAATGCACTCATACATGTAAATAATTACATATTTGTAAACTCTCTTTGAGCTCATGGCATGTAAATGTCACATGGACAAGGATTGGAGCCACCTCTTTTAAGGATAAAGTTAAATTCATAGCTCTGTTTGTATAAGCCTGTTCTTCTCTACCCTGCACTATATGCTTTCCTGGTATTTAACTTTAAAGAAAAGTATATATTAAGATAATATTGCTTCAAATGTCAAAAGCCTAAACCAGCAATTAAATGTGACAGGAGCTTTACAAGAACCTGTAAATTTTTTTTCTCTTACAATTTTCTTGATGTTCTGTAGTGCTTTGGACCTTATCTATAATGTATGTATTTCTACTTCAAAACACTCAGATTGCAGATATAAAGCGACACACTATGATTTATCAAAATGCTCCACAAAAGAAGGTATTAGCCACAATTTATAAGATCTGAAATTCACAGCCCTGTGAAAGGATTAATAATCAAGGAGAAAAGAGGGGAGACAGTTATGAACAAATATTAGAGTTTAGACTACATCCACTACTGAGTGAACACCAGGAACCTGGGTATGTGGATAATGTGCATTGATCATGGACATTGGTCAATAGCAGTCACTGAAAAAAGTAAGTACATAAAATGTTTCTTACGGTGCTTGGCACTTTGCAAAGCATTTTAAGATAGAGATCACCTAACTCATTGAAGGAACAGCAGTAATTTGTGCATTTTTTAAGCAGGAGAGTTTCATCCATCTGAAGAGGGTCCTGCAGCTACAGCCACAATCTGGGCTCCTTTGAAATCTGCTCAAACTTTGAAGCTGACTTTAATGTCAAAATCTGGAAAGCCTGACTTCAACAGGACCTCTACCTGAGTTAGCACTGAACCCTGAAAATTTTAGTGTGCTTAACATATCTTCAAAATGCTGGGAGTTCACCACTATTCAGGAAGCTGAGAAAAAATACAACAGGAAAATGAACCAAACGTAAATAACCACAATTTAGTCAGTCTCCCTACAAGTTTCACCTGTTCCACTACAGTGCAAAAGGATTGGCAAACAAGAACAGTGAAACACCTTTTACTGCATGAAGGGAGCAGTTAGTGGAGTTTAGCATAATTTTGTGTGATTCATTTTCACTGCACCTGTACCACGTTATTAAAAGACATTCCATCTGGGTAATGGCAACAAAAGAAAATGAAGTGGGATACATTTCAAGTGATGAATCTTCCTGCTACACCAGAGGCACGCCATTCCCATTTCCCAAGTAATTTGTTAAGATTGAATTGAGGATGAGGAATGGGATCCTTTGGTACAGGTATGATGCACACAGCCCTGGACAACTGCCCCTGAAGTGTTAGGACTGACAGAAGACACAGGAATGGTGGACACAGAATATGGAGAGAGCTGGGAAAAAGGAGTGGGCTGGGTGATGATTGTCTGAGAAGAAAGGAGCAAACTTTCAGCTCTAAAACAGATAAAACAAGTCCTAACAGAAACAGGTTCTAACAAAAACAGCAGCTCCTAAGGGGCAGCAACAAACGGCGTGCTAAAAATACACATGATTTGGCTTGATTGTCAGGAAGAAATTGAAGACAGCTGCACGGGTAACGGTATTTTCTATTTTTGCAAAGTTTTCCCCTCCACAGCAGCACATACTTACCAGGAAGCTGTAGAAGAACTCGTGCACACAGAGCCCCAGCATGCAGACCAGGACATAGGCCACGTGGTAGAGAAAAGCCATGTCCATGATGACTGCTCTGTAGCCACGGGTGAACGTCCCACGGTTCCCAACAAAGCTCACCAGGAACACGATTTTGTTACAGAGCTGTGGGGGGGAACAAAGGCTAGGTTCATGCCATCAGAAAAATCCTGGTATTTATTGTTTGGGCTGCTCTCTAGATAGGCTGGTTTGACTAAATGCACAACCTTTAGAAAGCTGGAGTAAGGTGAGAGAAATCCAGCTCTGACAGTGCACTGGGAATGAGCCCATGAGGGTGAGTGGAAGTATATCACCTGTGCCTCATCACATTGTGATTTATTCCTATAACATTAGAGAATAGCTGGGCATGGGTAATGTCACAAGCCATTAAAATCCAGCTGGGGAGTGGACTCCCAACAATTTTGAGTTTAGACCTGAGACTATGTAAGAGCAGCTAGGCATGCTACTACCAAGAGAACAATAGTAACACAACAGAAAGTGTGTGTGGGGGTGTGTGAGATCTATTTCCTTCAGTTCGTGTTCTTCAATTTAAAATCCCTAAAAAAACTTCAGAACTGGGGACGTTTTTGAAGTGTAGCATTTAAACAACAGCGTCAGATTCTCCATGGCTCCTGAGCTTTGCCTGCACACGAGCAGCAGTGCAGATGTGAACAGGAAAGGGTCTCACCTCATCTCTCTGGCAGTCCAGGACAAGGAATGAGGACTCAACACGACTCCTTTGTTCACAAATTTGATGTGGGCAAGTGCTGCTTACTTGCCTTTACCTTTGACTGTATGTCTGGGTATTTTTCAGCATGCGAAATTCTCACATACAAGAACTGGTGGCAAACAGCCCAATACTTCGTGCTGGGGTGAATTAGAGCTGTAGCAGTTAGGCAGAAATTTAAATAGATG
Source organism: Thryothorus ludovicianus (assembly GCA_013397245.1). NCBI lineage: Eukaryota > Metazoa > Chordata > Aves > Passeriformes > Certhiidae > Thryothorus > Thryothorus ludovicianus. The sequence continues at coordinate 139,823 of VZTB01004788.1, read as the reverse complement.
ACTTGTGAGCACGACTGTGGATCTTACCAAGCTCAGTAAGCATGCAAACTTATTCATGTCTAAGTTAACAGATCTGGCAAAGGGCTCAGAGAATTTTTAATTTTGAAAACTCTCTTCTTCCTGAAAAAATATTTAAGGTCTCAGAAACATTTCACAAATTTGTGTCAATAGTGCTGAGAGCACTGGTAGAGAAAATTGTTCTTTTAACACGAGAAACTTTAGATTTGATTGCCCTTATGCAGCAATATTTCTTTAAATTCCATATTGTTTTTGTTTTTAAAATATTAGTGTATGCACAAAACTAAACCAATTTTTTTCTTAGCTTCCCACTTCACTGACACTGCTGTTTCAAGATGATTGGAAATGATTTATTTTTTTTTGTTTAACCAATGAACCAGAAAAAGTAGTTTTTGCACAGCTCTAATCAAAGGAGTTTTTTAATAGGAGACCCTTAACATCATTCCTTCTGCTGAAAGGGAAATTCTGGTTGCTTCTCAAGTACTTACATTAGCAGCACCAAGGAGTATCAAGGTAGGACCGAGCCCTATAGTATATATAGACCTGAGAATAACAGACACCAAAAAGGGTCGAATGCCAACAGGCTTGGAGATGAAAAACAGCATTGCTGTGCAAAACGCCACTGCTATCCAGAGGAGCACGGAAAACAACGGTGAGAGCGTGCCTGTACAGAGGAGAAAGGCAGATTTGAGAAAGGCATCTTTGGAGACTCCATTTTTCACCAAGAAACAGATCCAAAAGATCAATTCCTTTGCCAGCAGAGCTAACAAAAGCGTGATTCATGCATCACAACTGCTGACCACAGCTTGCCCTAATTGCAGCAGGAGCTATTATTCTCAGAGCATTGTTGCCTTTTGCACAGGTAATAATACGAGCAGCTAATGAAATTTCCATTAAAATCCAGGGAGTGCTCCGAGATGGAACAGTTCACCCTTCTCCTGGAGCAAGCCACTAATCAGCTCCCTTCTGCAGGGATCATTAGGGCCCCTCCGGTGTGATTCCATGATTGCTCAGCTACAGAAATAGCCGGTCCTGGGGGCAGCACAGCAAGTGGCAGCGCGCTGCAGTGCCACGTTTCCAGCCCCGGCTCCCGAAAAAGCAGCTCCCTCCCGAAGGGTGTTCCGCGGGAGCCTCCGCCCCTGCACGGGAGCGGGGAACCTGGCACAGCGGGAGCGGCCGGGGCAGGGCCGGGCAGCATCGGCTGTGCCCGGAGCGGCTGCGCCCGGGGAAGGGAGCGGATGCTCCCGGAGCGGGGAGCGGCTGCGCCCGGAGAGGGGAGCGGCTGCGCCCGGAGAGGGGA